>JAUTDX010001294.1:0-73615 GCA_030844895.1 Ambrosia x helenae | reverse complement strand
AAGTTAGCAAGCAAATTACTTAACTACTTAAGATTTTGAAACCACAGACCCAGATGCGAGGAAACTCTTTGGATGAAAGCGACATAAATGATTAAAACATATGGACGAAAATGGAATTAAATAAAGTCCCCTCAATTATTATCCAATCTTTTATTTATTTTTTACTTTGTTTTTTATTATGTATTTAAATTTAACATAAAATACATATAACAAACAAAAAATACATAAAAATCAAACTATTAATCTATTGATGTTTAATCCTAGTTTTTTGTTACTATCTCCCCCTAAAACAGTCGATGAGTAATTGTGAATGAAATGAATCATGTTCAAGCATAGTCCAGACACTCCAATTCATATGTTAGGGTAGTAACACACTTACATTTTCATATTACTATGGTTTAGTTGATTACATACATTATTTTGGGGTAATTTTGGGTTGGTTTAAATAAGATTTTGTCACTTGTTTTGTCGCCTATATCCCTATGTATTGTATTTCTTGTTATTAAGTTTGGAATTAACCATGTTATAGTTTTTGCTATGTTTCTAATCAAGGAAATTTATAGAAGCTATTTGTCATGAAATTTTATTCACATGTATGTCACAATTAAGTCACAACATGTTCTATGTTTTAAGTTCGAATTGTCGGTTGATCTCAATAACGAGACTGAATCAATCTTATGCTGAGTGAGATGATAGTATTTACTCGGTCAAATTAATTCCTACTTAACAAGATAACTAATAACTACTTAAATTTGTGAGCGATTACTTCAACAGTCATTAACGCTAATACTAAAAGTCTAATCAACAACTGGCCCAACTGGACCCGAGCCCTATACTTTCGGGAAGGAGATGACAGGATTGTCAATTAACTTTAAGTACAAAAGCAAGTTCAACCTCTTGTTGAGGACATACATGATTGCATGTGTTTAACCACTTTCCTTTTCCCTTTTGTCTTTGTTTTTCACCATGGCTTTGTATAGGATCTTCAAGATTCCCATCATTCTCCTCGATCTTCAATCGGCCACATGATGCTTAGCTAGAACGGCTTTTTGTGCCCAAAAAGAGGTGAGATGATTGTTCACTTGTGGTAAAATGCATCAAGTGGTATAAGGTGACGTGTTTGAATCTTTTCTAAAATAAAATCACAAATTATCTCCATGTCGTGTGAATACTATACATGCTGACAAGCGTCACCTAATAAATAACAATATTTTTTTTTGAAAGATAATAAATAACGACAACAATAATTGAGTGTCAGGTGTTATAGTTCTATGAGCCCGAGATGTTTTTTTCTCGATTCTCTTAATAAATCATAATATATATAATAAACTTAAATATAGTAACTTATAAGTATATTCAATCATATCTTATCTAAATATATCATTTTATAATTTCTAAATCTTCATCACTAACAATTACTTTATTTATTCAACTAATGCAATATGCGGGTTCTAACCTAGTATGTTTAATGAATAACTTTCCACTTTGTAATAATCTAGTTAATTTGGTAATTAATAGTCCCAAATGGACACGGTATGATGGTAAGGCGGTAAGGCCAAGTATTATGTTCTAACGCCTCCTGTGAGATGGCAAATTTTCGACTGGGGTGTGAACATGGCATGAAAGGAGTGGGACGTTGGTGGGATAATAGCGTAAGGAGGGGATCTTTTGGGGACCACCACAGGGGAAGGAAGATTGGTTGTTAAGGTTTGATTTTTATGTCGGTGGTGATCATTTTTTTAGCCGTCGAACTTTCAATCGAGAGTGAAGAAAACAAAGAAAGAATGGTTTTAATTAGGATGTTGCCAAATACCACTTAGGTTAAAGTGTATTTACACAATAAAATTAAGTTATCTTACACAGTGTAAACTAAATGACGTGAAATGAAAATAAGTGAAATCATAACCCTTAGCCTAAGGCGACTCCGAAGATTCAAATCCTATAAAGGTGTAAGATTAATGGTTAAATAGTTTCCGTAAAAAAGGTGCAGTGCACTACTTCATTAAACACCAAATTAACTTTAAGTGAGATTATAGCTTTACACATTATGGGCAGACATACCTGGCCTACCTTCTTTTCAAATAGTTAATAGTGGGTAACGGCATAATGCACTTAAGTTGTGGTGTCCACTTGGTGTCATTAATCTATTGGCAACATGAATTTATCAATGGCGGACGGTCCAACCATATCCTCATTATCGATTAATTAAGTCTAGTAAAATAAACATCATAAACTTAATCCTCCTTGGAAGCGAAATTTGTGAGTAAGTTGTATATATAATAACTTTGTAATATAAATGAATGGTCAAGTTATCCTACACAGTGTAACAAAAATGAGAATGGTGAGAAAGATACAAAAAATATAACACAATGATGAAGACAGAAGACGCAATAAATCGCAAAAATGACACGATGATAAAAATAAGAAAAAAACACAATGCTACATAAAAGACACAATGATATAACGTAAATTCTAAAAACTACAAGCTAAAAAACGAAAACCTAAAAACTAAGATCGTAGGGTTCGATGAGACGGTTCCTATGTCGATTGAATGAGTTCAATCAGAATTCGTTTGATACCATTTCTACGACTTCCTATTTTTCTATCACTGTGTATTTGATTCTAACCCTATAAATAAAAGTTGTTTTTGTACCTAATTCGGATTTATAACAATACATGTCGGACTAGTGAGTGCAAAGTGTGTATGTACTTAATCAACAATTTTATCTAAGCCCAAATCTCACTAAGGACGATAAATTTTGTGTCATTGGCGATCTTCGATAGAATAAAGTTGTTGCCAATCTTGTGTGGATTCCAATCACAATTTGTGGAAGAAAATTTTGGTCACAAATTTTGCGTCGCGGGTTATTTGAGAAAAAACTTAGTCAGGAAATTGTCGGCAATAGAGACCATTGCAAATTCCATCCTTAACATTACGACAAATCTTTCTAGTTGTCGTGTCATCTCATTGTGTTCGATTGATTCATAATCAATAAAATGTTCATCCACCAGTGGCTTGAATTTCATGCTGCTCTGCCTTTGTTTACCTTTAACACTAGTTGTCATCCTCATTCTTTCCTATGTTAGGTCGTAATACTTAACCAATGGACTAGACATAGACCTTCAATTGGGCAGGTAAGGTGACTAATCAGTTTTTGAGTCATTTGGAGGGTTAGCCATGTTACAGAGGGTCAGAGGCCCGATGTTAGCTTTAACCCGCTATATGGCCCATTCCTATAAAACTATATCACAATAATTAATTGAAGTTTCTTTATGTTCATAACAACACACTCTCTGGCTGTTCATTATTAAAAAAATACTAAAAAGTATTGATAAATAATATTTCAACTTAATAATTTTTAAACACCCGTTGCTCATGTTTGTTCAATTGATGGTCTAACTTGTTTAGTTACTCAAACCCGTTGCTCATTCAATGTATCAAAGACCGAACCATCTAGACCTGGACCGAACACCACCGTACCTCATAGGCTGCCCCAATCGGCTACCATTGTAGCCAAACCCACTACACCAACTCAAACGGCTTGGCATCATAACAACAGTTAAGGTTAGACGCCTCACATGTTTATTTTCGCAAACTAGTTTTGTCAATGGTTATTTTCGTGATTTTCCCTAAATGCAAGCTTTCATTCTCCTCTTCAGCTCTTTCCTAACTAAAGATGATATCATACAACCGTAAATTCGATCAAATACCAATTATAGTTAAACTATCAAATAATACATCAACACCCATCGTTGTGTATGCAAAATGGATTATATTATATGATGAAAGATCCGGTACAAATAGCTTTTTTGGTAAGAACTGTGAGAATCAACGGAGGGTATTTTTTAAAAAAAATTTTTTAAAAATTTTTTTCCCCATATTGTTAAACATGTATTATAGTATTGAAAACTAAAAAAAAAAAAAAAATTTGGTGTAGAGTAATTACGTGTAGAGTAATTACATAATTACTCTAGTGTAAACTAATGTATTTACCTTAATGACGTAATTACACTAAAAAAATTTTTTTTTTTTAATTTTTTTTTTGTATTATTCATCTAGAAAGAATGTTTAAGCACATGGGAAAAAAAATTCTAAAAAAAAAAATAAATTTTTTTTACCCCCTTTGATTCTCACAGTTCTTACAAAAAAAACTATATGTATTTGATCTTTACTCATATTATATATCATCAGATCATCATCATCTTTCATATAATAAGCAAGAAACATCATTAAGAACATATAAGTTTTTATATATTGATGTGGTGTTGGAGAGAATGTATGCAAATTCCACACACTAAAATGTTTACAAAACAAATGTATATATATTGTTGGTTATGGCGGTTGGTTGCGGTTATGGCTTCAAACTAACTTCCAACTTTCACATTAATCTAATCCTATGATAAACCAATATTACAAGTATAAACAAAGTTTAGTTTATAATCTAACACCATCCCCTAAACTAAACTTTTTTTAGTAAGGATTTGTTAGCTTTTTCTCTTGATGTTCTTCAATTGCCGGATTTCGATTCTGCTTCGATATTCCTTTTGAATTAATTATATTGGCCCGAACCTTTTGATGCTCATTTAATCATGATGTTGGACTCTCTCTTTGCAAGAATTCTTCTTATTCATGATGATCTTTTTATAATCAGTTTATTTTAATCTTGATCTTGATCTTCTTTCTTGCTTATTTCTTGATCGTACCACACGAAGGCTCGGAGTTTCTTGCTATTCGAATCGTTATGATTCGATTTGACTTGCTTTGTGGAACAACAATAGTTTCGATTTGTTGAAAAAAATATCAAAAACCTGTTACAACCTAAATAGGAGAACTCATCTCAAAAGACTAGTATAATGGAAGAGAGAGCCGCTTGGGTTATGAACCCCACATTTGTTGCCCATACAACCGATATGGGAAAAGTTCTATACCTTACAATGGTTTCAGTCCATAACAAAACCTTATTTTGATTTTATTTGTTAAAACAAAACTTAATATAGCATTACTCTTGATATATTAAAAATTCTGTTTTAGAAAAATGAATATCAATTTCTGGTTCCTAAAAAACCATCCTCCAACAGTTTGAAGTCAGATTTTGACTTTTTCTTTTATAAACTATTAGCCCCACATATATAGGGTATATTTGGCAAGAAGCTTTTAAGAGCTTCAAGCTTCAAGATTTTAATATCTAGAAGCGATAACAGCGAACAAATTAACACTCGAAAGTTTAACAGAAACCACGGCGATGATTGAGAGGAAGATGATGCACCGTTTATATTATGGTTGGGCGCAGTTAAATGATCAATCCAGTGGATTAGACGTATCAGCCCATTGGGCTCACGATAGATGATCCACTTAAGTTTAAAAGAGAATTATGATCCACTTAATCCTAAAATTTTCAAAAACAAAATAAAATAAAAACTTTATTGAATCCTTTTTTATCTGATGATTGTCCTCACAGCTAGGGTGTCCCCCTACCTAGGCTTTGGGATAGTGGATTTGTGGCCGGGTAAGCAGTCATGAGAGTTGAATCTAAGAAAGTGGAAAAACGCGTTAAAGCATGTGAGGATAATCAATATGTTTTTCGTTCCCCTGACCTTCGACACGTTCAATTCCTTAGCACCGGAAGTGTTGTGGTTTTGGGGTCGGGTTCAGCGGGTAGTGCACAACAACTTTTCCACCCTTCAAGGGCGGGGTTTTATTTTTAGCAAATTCGGATTTTCTATCTAAAAGGAGGAGGCGGCGCAGCTTGTTCCCCGCCTACCTACCATCCTTATGTAATTTATCCTTTTATTTTAACGAGTAAAAAAAATTCCAAATCTAAAAATAGGACGGTGGAATAATTCCGTTATTTCTATGATAACTTTAAAAATAAATATTATGATTAAAAATATATGTATTTAAAATATTTAATAAATTGCTCCATAATATTTCATTAAATTAAAAACCAACAAGAATTATAAGTGGGTGGTGGGTAACGGGCAACAAACTGCGCCGCTACCCCTTTTGAATAGTAAAACCTACTTTATTAAAAATAAAACTTGTGTCCTTGACCGCAGGAGAGTTATTTAGCACCACCTTTTAGGCTTGTTTAGGTTTGCTAGCCGGCTTGGGCATGGACTCGTTTACTAAACAAAATTATTTTTAGACTCAATCTTGAGCTCGTTTAAGCTCGGCTCAACTTGAGCTTTTCAGAGTTGATCTCGAGTTGTTCACGAACAGCCTAACTCGTTTAGGCCGCTAAGAAAAACATGGGGTGAAAGATATACGTGTAATGTGATATGCCTTTTTTTAATATACAACGTATATCAACATAATACGCATAATAGAGAGAAAAAAAATTAATTTATGAAATACTTAAAATAATAATAATAATAATAATAATAATAATCTATAATAATAATCTATAATCTATAATAACTTATAATAAAAGAATTGAATATTGATGAGGTGGCATTCAATGGAGGCCTCAACCCTTCTTTGAATGTGCCACGTGACATGTTAAGGTGAGAGTTTTTAATTTATTTTTTTATTTTGTTTTTATCCATTCTCCTACACTTATCTAACTCTAATCTCTTTAAGAAATTTAAAAACAAATTTAGATTTTTCTCTCTAATGTTTCCTCCCATCATTTTTAAATGTTAATATCTTTTATATACGAGATTTTTTAAAGAAAAAAAATTACACCAAATTAACGAGCGTTTTATTATCTTTCCAACAAGTACCATTGTGCTATATAAAAAACGGAGAAAAAAACGACTATTTTTTATGGGGTTTCGTTCATACAGGAAAAAGAACACAAAGTGTTTAGGTTATTCATTAATAATGTTTTTTTTTTTAAACCAGGTTTTATATACAATGTTGAAATTTAGCCCAATCGCCATGCTATCATTGGAATTTTACTCTTCTAAAGATGGATATGTATACTTCATCAAGAGAAGCTACGAGAAAGAATCGCGCAACACTGCAACACATGGTGTCACCTTATAGCAAGGTTATTTTTAATTTATTTAATTACAAGAGTAATAATTATTACTATTAGTATTAGTATTATTAAAATGGTTTATATTTTTCAACCCCGAGACACTCTCGGGATAAAAGCTAGTAAGTAATATGAGTTTAAAAAAATTGGTGGAACTTGTACTTACTAAAAGGTCTAACACAACCCTTCAAGCTTTTACTACTTTCAACTAATCCATAAACTGTCACACTTAGCTTAAAGTTTTTAATCATCCTATACTTTTCATGTTACGGTCATTTTGTATTTAATCATCCTACTACTCACACAAACATGTGTATGTGGGATTAAAAAGAGTTATAAGTTTTTCTTTTGTCGAAAGCCATAACTTTTTTTTTATCTATTGAGTCGGCACATCGCGCTCAATACAACAATAAATAGCTTATGGCATTTTTGGCCGGTTGTGAGTACCACAATACATTGTGGATGTTCTTAGCGAAATATATGTTTTTAAACAACAAAGATTATTTTTTGTTATGTGATTATATAATTAATAAATTCTACATGTAACAAAAAGTCATATTCCACTTAGGTTATAGCCTAGTGGTAGAGAGGAAATCCTCTCTTGTATGAGGTTGGGAGTTCAACTCTAAGGTAGCGTTTGGTATGATGGAATGGAAGGGGGAATGGAATGGATCATTACGAGGTAATGAAAAATAGTGTGTTTGGTTGGCTAAAGGAATGGAATCACCCATTCCACAAGGCATTCCATTCCCTCAAAACCATTCCATCCACCCCCTATGTTTTTTTTTTCATTCCATCCCTCATTCACCCTTTATTAACAACACCATAACCCACCAACCACTACCACCATCTTCACCACCCACCACCGCCGTCACCACACACCACCGCCGCCCACCACCTACCACCGTCGCCCCCCACTGCTGCCGCCACCACCCACCACCGTCGTCACCACCCACCACCGCCGTTGCCGCCACCCGCTACCTTCACCCACCCACCACCGTCGCCACCCACCACCGTCACCCACCCACCGCCGCCATCCAACACCACCCAACGCCGACCCCCACTGTTGCCCACTACCTACCACCGTCGCCCACCACCCACCATCGCCCCCCACCCTCACCGTCACCACCCATCACTGTCGTCGCCGCCACAAACCACCGCCACCCACTACCTTCACCCACCCACCATCGCTGCCACCCACCATCACCGCCATCCACCTCCACCCATCGCCATCTTCGCCACCACCCACCACTGCCGTGGCCACCCACCACCACGCTACCGCCACACACCACCACATACCATCACTGTCACCAACCACCACCCACCACCGCTACTACTCGCCATCGTCGCCCACCCACCATCATGGCCATCCACCTCCACCTTCCACCGTCACCACCACTGTCGCCGCCACCCACCACCACCGCTACCGCCACATATCACCACCCACCATCACCGCCACCCACCACCACTCAATGCCGATTTTATTCCTTCGTCTTTTCCTGCTTATCTAACAAAATAAAGTAATGTTTTGTTTCATTCCCACATGGCAACCAAACAAGACATGGAATAGTAATGATCCATTCCATTACCTTGTCCATTCCATTACCTCGTCCATTCCATTCCCTCATCCATTCCATTACGCCATACCAAACAGACCCTAAGGGTGAAGAGGTATAGAACGTCACCTCCAAACTATGCCTCCTAAGACGCGACTCCCTACAAGATGTCGCGGTTCATTAGTATCCTAGGAGTCTGAATCTACTAGTACACCATGTTAAGCCGGTGGTCAAAAGCTCCGAGGATTGGTACATCTAGGACGGACGAAAGTACAACTATTTTGACTAGTATAAATACCCCCTCAAAAGTACAGGTGACACACGTACACACACTCCGAACCTCCCTCTCTCTCTATACTCTTTCTCTCACTAAACAAATACTTATCCTCACGCCGGAGGGTGGTCACAGAGAGGCCCTCCCTGCCCCCCTGTGACAAGCCTAACGATTTGTTAGTTTTGCAAGTACAATTCACAGAGATCTTATCAAGTTAGTCGCCCATAAGGTAAGCACTACCTTTCGGATCTTCAAATGGTGTGCAAAAATGTGTAAAAATGGTGCAACAAAAAGGAGTGAAATTAGCCGACAAAAAGTCATATATTAGAATACAGTATTTATTGCCGTAGAAATTATTGATTGACGAGACGACAAAATCAATCGTTTTCTTGGTTGAGTAGTTAGATTGGGATTTGCGACTCGTGATTCTTGTGCTAACGGGGTTTTATCATCCATCATTATCAATGTACTTTGTTTATTCAACAATTCAAACACTTCTCCGAAAACATTTGAATACGACTAAAAACAAGCTTGCAATTGAGATTTTATACTTCTAAATTATCCCTTAATCGTGGCTTCTTACCATTAAGCAAGTAAGTAAGTAAGTAACTGACTATCCTAATAAAATATATAACTAACAATAGCTTAACAACTTCCATCTGTGATCTGTAGCGAAAACAATATAATGATATGTTGCATAACACGGGTTTACATACCGTTTCAATAGTTAGAAGGGTAAAATTAAAAATAATTATATCTTTCCAGTCTCTACCTCTGAATTCTTTGGCTCATCTCTTCTCGATCTCCTAATTTTTCAAAGTATAAAAATGTACATATTTATGCATATGTGCCTTTAAACAAAAAAAATATATACCAACACCTTTGGCTCCTTAGCACCTGAAGCGATCAGGTTTCTAACGAAAGTTCAGTGGGTGGTCCACAACAACTTCTCGACTCCTCAGGGACGAGGATTTGTTTTCAGTATATTAGGGTTCTCTATCTAGAAGGGGTGATGATGTAACTTGTTACCCGCCTACCTGTCATCCTTATGTAATCTGCCATTTATTTAAATGAAATATCATATTAATAAAGTAAATAAGTTTTGAAGATATAAAATTTTAGTTGCATTTTAGTCAATTTACGTTATAAAAAGTAAAAGTGTTAATGTGATTCTCCGTTCTATCAATTCTCAATGTAAATTTGGTTACCGAAAGAACGCATTCTCCTAATCATGTATCATTATATAATTGATACGTTCACATCTTCATCAATATATATAATCTAATATATTTTTCATATAACATATTGGTAGTGAGAGTAACAGGTAACCCAAAGATTAGGTACACTAGCGAGTTGTTTATAGCGAGTTGTTTGTCACTCTAGACTTTGTGGTGCTAATGAAACAGTTTTTTGGTGCTAATGAAACAGTGCCGCGTGATTATAACTTCATATTATACCCATCTAAGATATGTGAAGTTATAATGATGAATTAAACAAGCATAGCTTGAACCAAGCTCGAGTTTAAAAGATATTAGTTAGGAGCTAAGCTCAAGCTTTAGAAATAAAGCTCTAAATAAGCCCGAGATCTCTAAAATCAAACAAGCCAAACGTGAACTCGATTTGAAGCTTGTTTCAATTCGTTTACACCCCTTACGCCTCACGAATCTAGGTAATTAATAACAACTGTATTAAAGAAACCTTAGATTTACCATTGTTTACAGTTTATAAGTTGGTAGTAATTGATGGTATACATATTAACATAATGCTTTGTCATATATTTAGAATAAAATGTAGTTGAATTTTTATTCTATATCAGGTACGTATATGATGAACATGCGACTGTACTGATCCAAATATAAAATATTTAGTACGTCAATCTTGATCTTTATTACAAGCTAACACAGTTTTTAGTCGTTGTAACCGCACCATCTACAACAAGGTTATGACCACTCACGTATCTAGACTCGTCACTAGCAAGGTAAAGAGCTGCTTCCGCTATGTCCTTAGCTTTTAGGGTACGACACTTCAAGTTTCCTAAGTTATTCACAAACTTCTCCATTTGTTCAATTTCTTTCTCGTTTGGTGGTGTTCTAAAACTTATATCTTCGTCTTGATCTTCGATACGCCACGCATTCACGAGCATAGGAGTTGCTACGCCGAATGGCGAAATGCAATTAACTCTAATCCCATGTTTTCCCAATTCACAAGCAGCATTCTTTGTAAGCCCGACTATTGCGTGCTTTGAGGCCGTGTACGCGTGTGGCCCCATCCCACCCATGACGCTTGCGACACTAGCAGTTGATATTATGCATCCGGTTTTGTTCGGAATCATAACCCTAGCAGCATGTTTCATCCCTAGGGCGACTCCTCTCACATTCACACTCATTACTTTGTCAAACTCATCTACACTCAAGTCAACAATGCTTTTGTGCTTGGACTGGCTTCCAAGCACTCCAGCATTGTTGAATAATATGTCAACTCGACCATAACGAGACATGGTCGAGTCAACTAAGGTTTGGACTTCGGTTTCTGAGCTAACGTTGCAATGAACATATGTAGCTAAAGGAAAGAGTGAATTAGCCAGTGAGATTCCATATTCGTCGTTGATATCGGCTATGACTACTTTAGCACCATGGTTAGTAAACAACCGCACGGTGGCTGCACCAATTCCTCCGGCACCACCGGTAACAATTGCAATCTTTCCCTCCAACCTATATATATATAAACATTACAAGTCACGATTAGTATTTCATATTGATAATTGATATAAAGTAAAATTCCAAAGCCGTTGTTAAGGGTATTCTTTATTTCAAATCTTTTGCTATGTGTTGTACAAGACAATAATTATTCCCAAGTTCCAAGGATCCACACACACACATATATAGATGCATTTCAATAATTTCATGATTAGAAAAACTAGGATTAATTTTATTTCCAGGTGTTTTAGCAGAATGATAAGGGTGCGTTTTGTTTGAGATTTTTTTAAAAAAATTGAAATTTGTCAAAGAAATTGGAATTGGATTCAGAATTTAAACATTTCAAAAGTAACCGGAATTTAAAAGAATTGAAATCCACAACAAAATAATTTGAATTATGAACTTGATTAACAAAATCAATTATAAAGGAAATTTATTATATCACCCGACCCTAAACCCGGCCACTACATGCAAGTAGTTTAAGAAGTGAAAGATTTCTTCTAAAAGTCGCAACAGCTGTCACATATGTATCTTATATATATCACATGGACATCATTTTTCGACGCTCTAGCGATCATATGTTGTACTCAAACATGAAATGAATATGAAATTTTGAAGGGTGAAATTAAGAAGTATACCTTCTATAGAAGGTTTTTTCAGGCATAACTTCAACGGGCATTATCAAATAAACCACACCAAATTAACAACACTCGTTCGAAATCTATGTATCTCTATATCTATGTATATAGAGAGTGAGAGTGTGTGTGAGAGATGGAGATTTAGAGTTGCTGTGAACAAATAAGAATTAGAGACATTTATAGAGATAAGATATGAAGATTTAGTTGTTGGCAGGTTGCCAAAAGTCTGCTTTTACATAGTCAATAAACCCTCACCACACATTCCAACTTGAATTGTTTTTTATATTCTAAACTGCAAAGTTTCAAAAACTATGGGACTGCATTTGTAATAAAAAAAAAAAACAAGTTTTATTTAATATATAGTGTATTAGAGTAGCAATTTTATTTATAAAATTTTGTTTTCGATCTATTTGAGAAGTCAAAAGGTATACCAGTCTCCAGTTTTGGCCAAATGGAAAAACCGACGAAACATCAAAAGAGTAGGATCATAACCAAGTGTACGACATAGTATTTCGAAATGCAAAACCCTAGACAACCCATGAGGGTGTAACTGACCAAATGAAACACGATAATACTCTAACACCTTCAAGACAAAAATGAAAATGGGTGACGAAGGTTAGAAAACTCAAAATGATGATAATAAAAAGCAATCGAACCATTCAGACACTGATCGAATGATTTATCAAGCCCTGGAGCAACAGGGTTAAAAGAAATGTCGATTCCCCATTCGAAGCAAAAAGCCTCAACCTCTTCTTGAGTAAGAGAGGAGAAACTAACGGTCGTATTCTTTTTAGCACCCACTGATGCTTGGAGGGATGATCAGATGAAAGAAAGTCAAGAAAGAACTAACCTGATTAAAGGAAGGCGAAAAGAAACCCTAAGGAGTTGTGAAAATGATCTGAAATGCCCAAAGTAAAAGGTGATTAAGTAAATAAGTAGTTATATTATTATATTTAACTTCTGACATAATGATGATAAATATTAATAACCGTCCCTGCCAAGGCTACCACCTGTCACATCTACAAGTTGTGTAATAAGTCAGAAGCCTTTGAGCTACGACACAAACACCTCTGACTTGGAGAGCTGATGACGTGGGTAGTTTAAGATTAAACAAATCAAATTACATTACAACTAGCAGGCTTGAAAGGTTGAAAGCTAAAAAGGTTCAAAAGGTAACAAGTACTGCCACCAAGCAGAAAGAACAAAATCAATGATATGTCTTGTCATCACTTTTCATCGATTAACTCCTCCAGTTGCCCACACACTGCACATGGAAGAGTTACATCTCATTGACCGCAGGTCCGAAGCCTTTATCGGCTTAAGTGGAAATTCCCCAAGTTGTTGATTGGATCAAGAGTTTAACAATTCCTCAAATAGAAGATTTCTTCCTTATAAATCAGACAATCCATCAGTGACTTGATTACACCTTACACATCCATTCTTCTATTCTCTTCTACTATCACACTTCACATGTGACATCTTCCCTAAATCACATAACACTTCACTAAAGGTATAAACTATATTCTGACTTTGAGTTCATCTCAAATCGGAATCATAACAATTAAAACATTAAAACTCTTGAACCTCCCTTCTACGTTTAACAACGTATGGGGACACCACGACCTGCGTTTGGTTAAATTAAACCTTTCAACCCTTTTACCACCGTGAGACTCTATACTAACGTCGGTTCAATATTTGTTGTAGCAACAATGATGATGGAAACATATGGGAATTATAAGAATGCAAGGACATTGTGCCTCGCGTACGTGATGACTTTGCCTAACCCTATTGCCTTTTGTGCACCTCGTGCTTGTTAAAACATCTAAATATGCACTTGTGTTTATTTTTATTTGATACGTGGAAAATTGGGTTTGGTTTGAATATGTGATGCAATATAGAGTAAAAAAATGCAAGAAAATGTTTTTTGTTTTGCAGTTGAGGAAGGTCTCACAATGAGCAATGCCTCTCTTCCCAAAAGAAGAGGAAAGAGACACTTCTCTTGAACAGATTTAAGTTGCTTCTTAGTGTTTTCTGTTTTACATTTTTATTAGAAACATATACTTGTTTTGGACTAAAATGTTTCATATCAATACAAGGGCATCTGTCTTGACGTACCCGTATCAAAATTACCCGAAAATAATGGATTGAATAACATTTGTGTTTGGGCAGTCTTTCAACTTGAAGCCAACTGTCAAAAGTAGGCCCATTATTCGACAGCCCACGACGAATTTGAGGGTAGTTGCCATTTTAGAAAAAAGCAAATGTGTGATTTATCATTTAGTTTTTTTTGGCTTTAGATATGTTACTAGGTTATCCCCGGGAGCGTCCCGGGATACAAAAATCCAATATGATGTGATAAAATATATGTACTATAGAAGTAGCCGTTTTTCAGAAAAAATTGTAAAAAAATTTGTATCAAATGATATGTCATGATGATGATGATATGCGATTCTAATGTGTAAAGTGAGCATTTGTTAAAGAATGACATACATGTTCAATCTTTATTACGGATACACAATCAATCATCTTTTCATGTTTCCTGACTGTTTTCTTCACTCATACATATGGCACACTCAAGGGGGGGATGTTGTCCTCTTTGAGTGCCATGTGGGATTTTAGGCTTTGGTTTATTATAATAGATAGATGTATATAGGTATTTAACGAATTATCGAATTATTAAACATGTTATGTTGTATAGTCACAACTTGATATCACCGCACACAATGCGCTAGCACCAACGCTACTACTCATGGACATTGTATTGTATTGTATTGTATTGTATTGTATTGTATTGTATTGTATTGTATTGTATTGTATTGTATTGTATTGTATTGTATTGTATGTTAAGAATAACCGATGGACGATGTTGAGGGAATGGAGTAGGATGTGGTTTTTTTCTTGTGTCATTTACTTCTTTTCCTGAACAAATTTTATATTTTTTTTAATAAAATTTTAAATTTTCTATGTATTTTAATTTTTTTAAATTAATTTATTAAAAATATGTAACCATTTCTATATCTTTTAAACTTATATATATGACCATACTTCGGCTAAACATCTATAAATACAATCATACTCTTTCATTTTTCTTTACGCGTACAATTCTTCAAAACCTTAGTCTTTTAACCTGTCTCTTGTTTCTTTCAATCCTCATGAATTATACATGAGGAGGCACAACAGAATTCAAACAATACTAACGGTTATGGCATAAGAGACAAGATGTACATGTGACAACGATATCTAGCCAATCATGCACTACGGATCCACTCATCCTTAACCTCCACTAACGAATTAACGCTGTCAAGACATAGTATATCCTGAATGCGACGTGTGACCAATCAAGGCAAGCATGCGTTTTCCCACCTTTCTAGCCACAAGTGGCGAGGGTAGAAGAGGCAAAACGGATATTCTTAAAGGTGACAACTCACCTAATCTTTATCAAACCTTCCGGCTATAAAGACGACACTTCTCCAAGGTGAAATCATTCTACATTCCATGCTCTTACTTCTATTCATTTATTCTCAAAGAGCAATACGTATTCTAACGTTGGATGGTGGTTACGAGAAGACCACTCCACCCCCTTCTCGTAAAGAGTCACACGGTGTTTTCTAGATATCATGTTAAGTGAGAAAGAACATGAAACGGTTTCTCAAAGACAAGGTTACTTGGTATATATGCCATTTATCTTACGTAATTTAAGCTAGGCATAACTAAGGTAGAAAAATCAGCGGATTGAATAACTTCTCTAAAAGGAATATTTAGTATTTTTTAATTATTGATAACTAGAACTTCTTATTAAAGAATGTAAAAAATGAAAATAATTATACTTTTGTTGATGAGGATGGCAATGATAATGAATTTTATCTTTTAAGTGTAACAACCCAATTGATGGCGAAATTATCGAGGTGCCACGTAATGACGATTTTTCAAAAGCTCATGGTACTAAAGTGTAAATATTTTATTCAATGCTTCAAGTACAATTACAAACATTCATGAAATACAATACAATTTTCACACGTTGTCTAGGTTATGTCTTTACTAAGTCTAAATGCCCTACATGAAGTATCTCAATTAACAACCTGAAATACGTATGGAAATATTTTTTCGACGTAAATAATGATGGTGAGCATACTTGATTTGTATACGTATAATATAAGTTCAAAGAATATGTTTTACAACTCATGTGTCAAGATTTATCAAGGCATTATGTAAACACGTAGTAAACAAACATGATAAAGTCATACAAATATGATTCACACAAAGCATACTAACACGTTTCAAAATGATTTGAGCACCGTAACATGTGTTACGTGTATTTGAGCATTCGAGCATTTGAGCACCCTAACCTAAATTAGGTTTAGATAATGATTTCAAGCAAACAATGTAAGTAAACTACGTTTAAGTCTAGCATACAACATTAAGATAACGAGACACGTATATGAATTGTAAACGTATAAAAGTTTATGTGTAAGTTTGTATATGTGTACATGTTTCACCCCAAAAGTGTAAAAAATGAATAAAGGGATAAGTATACTCACAATTTGCAAAAGCGATCCAAAACCAACTTAAGCTGTCATGAGTTAAAGAACTGGGAATTCCCGAGGAATTCTACAGGCTGAGTAGCGATCGAACAAGAGGCTTCAATGTACGAAGTCAAACCGAACTGAACGATTTCTTGTCGTTTAAAGATGGTTTTAGGATGATAGAGGTGCAGCAAGTAAAAAAAAAACTCTGGAACACACATTCTTTATTTTCCTTCTATTTCTTTTCTTAAGAAAAAAAAAACTCGGGAACACAATCACATTTTTCTTTCAGTTCATTTCCTTTATTTTATCTCGTTAAGTTAACTCGAGAATAAGCGTAAACTTTATACAACTTTTAAGTTTCTGATAACTTTAACACGTTCTAAATATGAAAAAAAATCACACTCATATCATCATCACAACTCGTCATAAAATTTAAGACATCCGAGGATTTATGACATTTTCAATGACGCCATGAAACTAAAACGATGTCATGTTATGATATTTTCTAAATATTATATAATATATTTACATTAATACATCAAAGTTTGGTGTGAATAAATAAATTTGAAATTCATTTTGGATGAGCAGATCAGGGATCACCTGAATCTACAAAATCTAAAATTGATATCATAATTAGTTATGTACCCTATTCTTGATAGTTATGTTATGTGTTAGGTTTGGGTGTTTTTTTTTCTCTTTTGCCATCCTTATGCAATCCTAAGGGGTTTCAAGTGATAGGTTCTATGTGTAATGGAATGGGTTGGAAGGAGATATTAACATGTGACTAATTGGGCTTAAACTACCGTTCTGGTCATGCCTTTGAGGAGGCATGAACCGATATGTGACATTCACCTCACTTTTAGTGGAATTGTCTTTCATGCAAAAAATACGCAAGGGGTGATGGTGGCCTGGACGATGGGCTAGTGGCTGCCAAGTCACGATTTGATTATTATTATTTTTTTCACTTGTCATTTTATATAAACTAAGTAAAAGCAACTATTAACGAATCAAAACTGTCCACTTTAGACTTTCCATTTGCCCCACGCCGGTGGATATTTTCATTCCATTGCCCCACACCCTGCTCCACAGTGTGGTGGGTTGGCATAGAAAGGCTTCACGGTCCGTTTCAACACCACTAAACTGCGTAGCCTTTAATGGTTGAAGGGGGTTTCACATCCAACCAAAGCTAGTTTTTATAAAAATTGGTTAGAAGAAACTAAATAAAAAGTGATATTGACGTTGGAGTTTCTACTTTTTATTAAGGTTTACGTTCACATTCAAAAAACAAAATGATGAGGTGAGCAGTGAGCCTTCGTTTTGATCTTTTATTGATTGGTGACAGCCGCCTGCCTGCCTCCATTGGCCTCTCTATTCTTCATTTTCTTCCATATACATACAATTAATAATCATATTCAGTAAAATTCAAATATTTATTATTATTATTTATTATTATTTTTTTTGCAAGCGTTACCGCATTCAACGTGTGCACCATACCACCACTAGACAACCCACCTCCACTCTTCTTTATTATTATTTTTTATTTTTATTATTTAATTTCGTTCACCAGTTGTCGAACACAACCCAGAAACCCAACAAAAATAAAA
The DNA here is from genome assembly GCA_030844895.1 of Ambrosia x helenae. NCBI lineage: Eukaryota > Viridiplantae > Streptophyta > Magnoliopsida > Asterales > Asteraceae > Ambrosia > Ambrosia x helenae. The sequence continues at coordinate 55,341 of JAUTDX010001294.1, read as the reverse complement.
ACTTTAGCAAAACCCACATCAAATCTTGAAAAATCTGTAATCTTTTGAGGGGCAAAGTTGGAAAAGAAGATGGAAAATGAGAATAATAGCAGAGCCAGCGGTGGAAGTGGTGAGAAGCGGGTGCCGCTGTCTGATGTGGTGTCTGATTGCTTGAGGAGGTGGTTTCAAGATACCCTGAAAGAGGCAAAGGCAGGTGATCTGTCTATGCAGTTTTGGTTGCTCAGATGTACTTTAATGGCTATGGCATTCCTAAAGATCATCAAAAGGTTTGCTTTTCAATTTCCAACATCCATGTTTATTGTTTAGTGGGGAACAATATGTTGAATTTTGGGCTTATTTGTCATTTCTAAGAAACCCTTTTGAAGTTTTGACTTTTGAGGATGATTGTAGGTCAAATTGATTTGTGCACAAGTAATTTTGACTTTTAGACTTGCATCTTCAGCCACTTTTTGGATGAAAAATGTGTATTTTAATTTACAATTGAGCATTGGCAAAATTGGTTATCAAGAATTACTCAATCAAGAACTACAATGTTTCTATATTTGGGAAGTTTTTAAGTTACATTATTACCATATTTGCCTCTTCATGCTATTAGTTTTGTCAAACCTATGTCCTATAATGTTGTTTCGCCAACATTATGTTGGTATAGTCTTTTTATGAAAAATTTTAACGTTTTCTTGTGTGATATGATACCAAACTTTAAGGAATGTTTGGTAGTTAAGAAAGTTACATCACTATTCCGCTGTTGGATCAGATAACCCAAGATTGAGTGACCCTTTGAACAATTCTCTTGCCAGTAGATTTTAAGTTTTGACCAAGTTTTCTATGTTTTATGCTCTATTTTTCTTGATTTGTGTTATGTTTTAATATCTTGTCACAACAATGTCTTTTGGAAATGCGTTTTGTTGTTGATTTAGTGTTAATTCACAACTTTGTGTGTCAGGCGAGAATTTGGATGACGAGAGCTGCAAGAGTTCGATCTTCAGTTTGGAGAGTTAGCAGTAAACGGCCAGGTCATCTCTCTCTCTCTCTCTCCAGTTTTCTTTTCTTGCTTTTTTTGTGTGTATAAGTGACATTTGGACGTGCGGTTTAGAACTTTAGATGGGATAAAGTGGTATGAATAGTCTAAATCGTTATAGTGTTTTCATAGTGTTTCTGATTAAGGTTGTAGTAATCAGAATTTTTGAGGATTTGTCAAAAAAAATAAATAAAATAAAATTAAGAAGTCAAGAGATTAAATTACCAGAAAAGGACCCTTTTCTGCGTAAAAAAAGAGCGACGTGTTGTAAATTGTGAGTGATAAATAAATTCCAAATAAGGTGAAAAGAAAGGTTTAATAGTAGGAAGTATATGTTTACCCTTAATGATAGTTTTGTTGCAGCTAGTATGACACTGCTTAAGTAAAACAGACCAATAGACCATTTGACCCTGCTTAATTAGAAGTTGAATCTGTTTTTATGAATATTAGAAATTTATTATTGCGAAGTAGACATAATCAGTTAGCGAAAACAAATCGAAACACACTAAAGTATGTTTTTTGTGTTATGCACATGATATTGTCTGTGTCAGTAATTAACCTCTAACTCATTAATCAGGTTATAATGCAAGCGATTCTGATTCAGAAGAGTTGCTGGATGACTCCTGATAGGATGAGAAGAAGGTAATCTATTCAAATTCATTTTAAAATTTACATTTTATGGACTCTTTTAGGCTAGCGTGCTTCATCTCCATCCATCACAAAATGATGAGTACCGGACCAGTCATTAATGTGCCTGAGCCCAATGGACATAGCCCAGATTGGGCGTACCATTAGCGAGAGCAACCTCTCTTTGTCCCCATCGCAACCTCTCCATACCAATAGACTGCTATGAGACTATGTGTTATGGAGGACTCCGTTAGGGCTTCATTGAGAATAAGTGCTACCATGTAGACGTCACCTAAGCAACCATCGTGCCCCACTCCCCTTCGGTGCCCCCTCCCTTGCTATGGTTCCACGTCCCCTTCTTCCAACGGCGCCCCATCTTTCCTTCGTTTTCTCCTTGCTTATGCACCGATTTGCCCCACGCCCCAAACGGCGCCCCACCTGTAACGGCGTTCATGCCTCTGGCACGGGTTACGTGGGACCAACGGCGACCCTACGGTGCCCTATAACATACGGCCTGAGTGGGATCATACTGGGTTGGTTTGCCTGTTTGTTTGTTTTAGGCCTAACCAAGACTGTAATGACTACAAATTTAAAAGATGATGGTAGAAAATAGTATGCACTTTCATAACGTGTCTTATATTTTAAGAGATGCACTTGAATAGCAAATCTAAATTTTTATGTTATTAAATATATATAAATATTGCTGAAAAAGAAAAATCCACGTACCTATGCCCTATGGTTGTGAGGGAAGTCTTTATACACATCCTTTCCTTGCAAGAAGTTTATACATGAATTTTGAAATTACACTTTCTGATTCTTTTGTTAAAACCATACAACGCTTTGGGTGACATTCAACATGTTTGACTATTTCATTTTTAGGTAAGTTTTTAAGCATGACCCATTTGACCTCTAAAAGATAAGATCTTAACCTAAATCGATTCATATTAATGTCTATTGCTTTTGACCATTAACATTTTTAGGTGAGTCAAAACATATGAGCGTTTCACACCGAAAAGAGTAAAGCGGTAAAATAGTAGAAGTGTTTTGCTATGTTTTCTTGCATTCAATGACATACCGATATTAGTAACTTTAGTTATGATCCTCAACTTATGTATGTTGCATGTGTGGTTTGTTTTGCAGGGCTCTTGGATTTGGATTTGTTCATCTAATCAATCATTTGTAAGAAAACTGTATAAACCAATTTGTCAATGATCCTTGGCTCACCTGTTGTATGTTTTCCTCATTTTCTACAATTTATTGGGTTTCAAATATTGTAGAAATGACTTCGCTTATTCTTATGCCAATGAACAGTTTGTCGACTTTTAGGTTTTGTGGATTTTCATGAACTTGTAAATAATATATTGAAGTTGCTTATTATGCGCTCCAAACGAACTCGTAGGTTTTTTTAGTACTTATGGAATATCTTAACATCACTTCATCATGAATTTATTCTGATCACGCTTACAGTTAGAGCCTTGAGCTGGCCTTTGTTGTAGTAGCAGCTGCTGCTGCTGCTGCTTAATTACGACAAGAAACACCGATTGATTGATTGTTGTTACAATGTTATTCCTTACGCGGCCTCTTGTTAAATATCTCTCCCTTTAGAAGAGTCTACAAATATGTTTACACATGCACGATCCCCAAGCACTGCATGTCAACACTCTCAAACACACCCTGTGTTACATTTGTGACACGTTAGATTATGGTCGACGCACACTGATGTAGACTAGGGAATGTGTTTAGAGGCATGTCAACACTCTCAAACACACCCTATGTTTCGAGAAGGAACCGGTACTGTAGCGAACCGGTTTGGATCCGAAACCGGTTTAACCTAAAAAACCAATTTGTACACCTCTACCCTCATGCCCAATTAGTTTTGATTGTATTTTATGTTAATACCACCTCCACCAAAAAAATCGTTCATAGTTGAGGCCTCCACCAAATATCCAATCACAATCTTGACCATTTGTAGCCCACATGATTTTCAACTAGTTCATTAGTTAATTTGAAGCCCATATTCCAATTCATTCTTTGTAAATAAATTGCTAATTCTAGCAATTATGTAACTTCAAAACCACTTGAATTATGTTTGCACTTCGATTCTCATATGCGCTGCAAAACAATAAAGAACAATTTTAGTTTCCTTTAATTCACCAAACAATCACCATCTTTTATCCCTACTTATTATCAAACCTTTTTTTTTGAAAGGTAAACTTCATTCAAAAAAACGCCAACAGGTGGTCCTCAAAGCAAGGACCCCCGGGCAAAAACAAACCACCAATTACATCAAGTCTAACGGGTAAGTACACCATTTCTTCCAATCTAATAATTTTAATCTAGCTCTATGACGTATCCAAAAGAAAGCAATCGACTTAATATTTTCCAAAAGCTCACTAGGTCTCCGACTTTTGCGATTAAAGATCCGGTTATTTCTCTCGTTCCAAATCGCCCACAACGTGGTATAAACAATGCCTCTCAGGATGTATCTTTGGATCTTAGACATTGGATGCGAGTCCATGCTTTGAAAAATATCAGCGACATCAAAGGCAAAAAACGGCGCAAGACGGCACCAAGAGCTCATCCGATTCCATACCTCGTCTGCATATGCGCAACCAGTAAATAAATGCAAGGCTGTTTCTGCACCTGCATCACTTATTATCAAACCTACAAAATAAAACACTTTAAACTAATATATTTTATACAAATCTCGATACATTTATATTATAATTAATATCAAATGATGTGTACCTAAAATGCACCGATTAAACACTACAATACATATAAAACTAGCATATAAACATGATGCGTCCAGCCGCACATCATAAGCTAAAAATTTATAAACTTACTAAGTAACATGTATAAATACTAGTTTTATACTTACTAAATGGTTTGTAACATGGATACTCATAGATTAAACTATTGAGACCCAAAGAATAATTATACTGACTACCATGTCATGTTTCATGTTGGCAACATCTGCAGGGGTATAGAAGTCATTTCAATTCATCCTCTCCCAACCTTTGATATATGTCCATGCAAACTTTCTTACGGATCGGATCAAAGGAGGAGGACAAGATATACATTCAACGCACACAAATATACATACATATATACATATAGAGAGAGGGAGTGAGAAAGAGAGATGGAAGATAGGTATTATGTAAGATTGGAAGATGAACACCATCATCAACTTCAAGATCCTGTCCCTACCTCTCTTCTAGTTTATCTCTATATTGGCCACTTCTTAGCCAGATGGGGTGCCAGGTCTCTTCTCTCTCTCTCTCTCTCTCTATATATATATATATATATATATATATACACACACACACATGTATATATGTATGGTTTAATATGTGCATATATGATATGAATCCATATTTGATCAAAACCTTTATCCCTCCCTAACATATGTTCTATATACTATAGGGGTTTATATGTTTTAAAAACTTTGCTTAAATTTTCTTGGTTACGTTCATCAAGTTTTGGTATGGATGTACCTATTAATCCAATTTTATTGATTTGAAAGTAATGAACTTTTAATATAAGTTATAATATGTAACATAATTTTTATATGTAGGACATGGGAGTTTTCGGTCGGGTGTATATGATAAATGTTTGGCCGGATTCTTTGCTTATGGCTGCGGCCTATGGGGTGGTTGAGTCAGCAACAACCGCCGTATTTGGTCCCCTAGTAGGCCAATGGATCGACAACTCCACATATCCAAAGGTTCAATCTTTCTCGTACGTGTTTGTTTTTACTTGAATTACAAGATAGTGAGATAACGATAAAAAGTCAATAACTATCTTTGATATTCAAAATGAAGATAGAATAATAACTAACAAACTTAAGGATAAGTGATGAATCCAATAAGAATAATAACCATAGATAATAAACTCGATCAACCAACATTTTCAAATCACGTATATTCCCTAAATTAACCAATATATGCAAAAAGCTAGACACATGAAATTGAAATAAATTCAACACAAACTCCCTATTTATATTATGTTTTAAGGTTAATAGTGTACCAAATTAAATTATGAACATGCTTAGTTTATCAAAAGAATTGTATGAGAACCATAAAGCTAGGTTAACAACAACTATATATATATTTTTAATCATGGACAGAAACATGAGATGTACTAGTGGACATGATACCACCTACCCCTCTAACTATTTGTATGCTTGTGAAAACCACTTTGTTTCTACATCATATTCTCTAAGTATTTCCTATCTGCTGTTAAAATTCTTCATGTTTATTTGGGCCAAATCAAGCCTGAAGTGAACTTCTTAATGTATAGTAGGCATGGGTTAAGTCTAGCTCGTCCAAGTAGGGGTTGGATAACTCTTGGATGAACGCTGTATCATTAACTATCAACTTTCTATCATTAACATCGACTTTGGTTATGTAAAAGAAATTTTAATTTTATTTAGTGAGTATATAATTACAAAAATAAACCAGTACAATAATAGATAGTCAAAATTAAAGCTGTTCAATTGTGAATCATGATCTTCAAATTGTTATATTTACTAGGTTCTAAGAGTTTGGCTGTTGACACAAAACCTCTCATTTATCGTAGCGGGAGTCACTGTGGTTGGACTTTTAATCTCTCCAGACATGCGGGTCACCAACGCCACTACATTTAGTATGCTCGTTGTGCTGACCAATCTCTCCGGAGCTGTGGCAGTTCTTTCAACTCTTGCAGGGACCATCTTGATTGAAAGAGAATGGTACATTTACTCTTGATAGCTGGTTTGACTTTTAAGGTCAATCTGTCACGTTAGAACCTTCATAGATTGATCTTATCTGTAAAACATGCATAAACATTTTATTACTGTTCTAATATAGAGATATGTAAACAGTTAGATTTCGTGTTTGATCTCATAGTCAAACTATTTATCTTTTCTAAGCTCTAGAGCTTAATTAGAAATAACTAGTTTGACTTTTGAGGTCAAACCGTCCCATTAAACCTTCATAGATTGATCAACTTCTATTCACGTGCATAAAAACTTAATGACACCCCAATCAAGAAAACATCAAAAGTCGAAATGTATAGCTTTTTATGAATTCTAGAGCATAATTTGAGCTTCTTTGACTTTTAAGGTCAAAATATCCACGCATACCTTCATAGTATCTTCATAGTAGAATCTAACTATTACATCCAGAAAGTTTGAGTAGTACCATAATATATATAGAGATGTTTATTAAAGAACCAATAATATGTTGAGAAATGTAATAACCGCATAATGCACTTGTACATAGTGTAAAGATAATCAAAGTAGCGGGAGGAAGAAAGTGTTACAGTTAACAAACCGTAACACTTTTAAAGCACTATGTATATGTTCATTATATGGTTCTCGTAGTTCTCAACATATTGTTGGTTTTGAAATGGACGGCACAATTCAATTTCGTTTATAAGTTATGACCTTAAAAGTCAAACTGCATAGTGTTTCTTTCTTCTTGGATCATGATTCTGATCAAAACTGGAGTGACCGATTTAAAATCATGACAGGGTGGTTGTTATATCAGAAGGGCATTCTTCAAACTTACTAACAAAGTTGAATTCAATGATCCGGAGAATTGATCTAATCAGCACCTTATTTGCGCCTGTCGTAACAGGATTCATCATCAGTTTTGTTTCAATGATTGCATCAGCTGTCGGTTTAGCAATTTGGAACATACTTTCGGTTTTCTTGCAGTATTGGTTTCTAAACTCTGTATACAAAGGGATCCCCGCTCTACAAGAAAGAAGCCGAAAACGAGGACTAAAGCTCAAAACTAAACCAAATGACCAAGAACAAGCCCCTTCTACTTCTCAAGAAGAAACTAACCAAAATCATGATTCTTCTTACGATGTTGCTTCGCGTAGTTTGGTTAGAAAATTTGTTGAAAGAGTGTCTGAAAGCCCGTTTATTCATGCTTGGCAAGTGTACCTTCAACAAGATATCGTTTTGGCTGGACTATCTTTAGCTGTGCTCTATTTTACAGTCCTCAGGTGTGGTTCTTGATCTTCTGTTTTGAAACAACAATAAAATGTTAAAATTTTATATTGGGGCTAAATTTAGTTAGTTATTTCTGTTACAGTTTCGGGACTTTGATGACCGCAACATTGGAATGGGACGGAATACCAGCATACATAATTGGAACTGGAAGAGGAATAAGTGCGATAATGGGTATCTCGGCCACCTTTTTGTATCCTTTCTTGGAGACTCGAATATCAACCGTTAGAACAGGACTTTGGTCAATCTGGTCACAGGTATGCTTAAAGTTCCAAATGAAATGCACTAACTGTTTGTAACTGAAAAAAAAAAGGGACACAAATGTTAACGGGTCAAACCGGTGCAACCGTTTTGACCAGAAACAGTTTGAACATATAGTCTTGTTTGTTAAAGATTTATGTTGTTTATATGCAGTGGACTTGCCTTTTGATCTGTGTTGGCTCAATATGGGTTAAAAACAACACAACATCTGCTTACATGTTAATGTCGGGAGTAGCAGTGTCACGTATAGGACTATGGGTATTTGATCTATCGGTCATTCAACAAATGCAGGTAATACAAAAGCCCGAAACTTGTTGAAAACAGTTCTAGATTGTTGTTTTCAACGGTTAGGCTCAATTCTGAAACAGGATCAAGTACCCGAATCTGATAGAGCAGTCGTTGGAGGCGTACAAAACTCGGTCCAGTCTTTCTGGGACCTGATGACATACATCATGGGATTGATCATCTCCAACCCTCAGGTGATCCTATTACTGTATATATTATAGGTAGCATGATGTGCTTGGGCCATTTTACAATACGGGTCGATACGGGCCGGATCAACACTTTTATGCCTGGGGTGTACCCATCCTTACCCATGAACTTTTTTGACGTGTGATATATTGAACGGAAACACAAAGCAAAACTCTAAAGTAAATAGCAGAGAATAATATCAAAAGCTATAGTGGTACCACCTTTAATATTCAGTCCTCCGAATATTCCACTAATTGACTAATTGTTATGAGTGTCCCAAATTGTTTGACTGGACACGAAAAATATAAATTTATGTTTATAGATATTCGAGCACCAAAAAAAACTTAGGTCCGTTACTGCTATAATGTTTATTTATTTATTTGTGGTGTTAGGATTTCTGGAAGTTGATCTTGGTTTCATTCGGGTTGGTGACAATAGCGGCGGTTATGTATAGTGTACATGTACATCGAGTTCGGAGACACCTGTTTCACTTTGAGAAATTGGTAATTATGTTTCATAATTATGTGTAAATTTCTAAAGCTTGTAACATAAATTTCCAACTTAATTAAAAGCAGGAAGCTTATACATTCATTAATTTTCATTGTCATGTTATTGTATTAGTTTGGTTTTACCAATCATGAGTTCTAAGTCTTGCTATGTGAATATAATGTGCCACAATAAATCATAAAAGTGCATGTGTATCGTTTCATAACTGTTGCTATTTGAATGTAACTCGATCGGCATTGTGGGCTAATCGCAATAATTAGTAAATCAAGTAACAAATATGAATGAGTACAAGTGAGTGACTGGTCGTTTAGAATGAAACAATAACGGAATCCACGACCGTTGGTTCAATGTAAATATTAAACATGTTTTGATATTATTTTAGACATACTATGAATTTAATTTTTCGGGTTTCTCTTTCATTTGCTAAAGCAAGTGTTGATACTATAACAAGCCAAAATTAGACTAGCCGTATATATGTATTCCCACCAACAAGCTACAAAGCGCAGTATTCCCACTAGCTTAATTATAATTATTTTGATATTCATTATTTTAGGTTTCAGGTGTTCATATTAGATTCCTTCATTTTTTTACTCATCTTATTTATATTAATTAGGGTAGATTACCTAAGTAGTCCACCAACTATTTATTTTAGTAAATTATATATGCATAACATATAATTTTTTATTCGTACGTAGTTGTTCAAAAAATTTTGTAACATGTACTCACGGCCATACTTTTTTATTCATAGATGTACGATGTACTCACGGCCATCAGTAAGTTTGGGTCACAAAAATGTGATGCACATAAATGATGAGGATCTCAATTATACACAAACCTGTCGAGCAAGGGTGTTGAAGTGGTTGTGTTAACACTAAGCAGGTTTAAAAATTGGTCAGACACATTCAACTTAAACACGGCATAAATATCCGCGAGCTAATACAGCGACCAGAGGTGATGGATGATGGGGGCTAGGGGGTGTCGACACTGACAACGACACTCCTTAAACCCAGTTTCCATTTATCTTTGTATTCTACCATTCTAAACGTATATACTAAAAATACAAAAAGCGTGATCGACTAACCATCCAACAATTAGACAAGCATACAAACTCATAAATAATCTTATTTATGTTTTTTCAACTTTAAGCAAACAAATGAATAAACACGCACGCAACGGTCAACAAACAAAATTTTTTATTCATAGTTGTTCTTCAAGCAATTTTAAGTGTCATATCTATTAATACATTATGGTCGTTTATTAATATATATCTTAATTAAACCAACCTAACCTCACCTAAGCAATTTGAATAGCTGTTTTTTTATGAACGTAAACGAAGAATCTTAAGTAAGCGTTTACGTACAAAGCCCTCGGGTTTAGTTTGCTTACCTCACTTTGAATTTTGACTGTAATGGCTGGAAGTGGAAACTATGCGCCTGCGATCGGGATCGATCTGGGAACAACGTACTCGTGTGTGGCTGTTTGGAAGCATAATCGGGTCGAGATCATACCTAATGATCAAGGCAACCGAACCACACCTTCTTATGTTGCCTTCGTTGATGGCGAGCGTCTGATCGGTGATGGCGCCAAAAATCAAGCACCATTGAATCCTTCTAACACCATTTTTGGTCAGTATATATATGAGTTTATTTCTAGCTAGTTTCTATTGGTTTTGTTACTTTTAGCAATAGTTGAAATTATATGACAAATTGTAAAAAATCGTAAGTCCTTCGATTGTCTAATAGGAGTGTTATATTATATTCTAAGAAAATTGTACCCCAATGACGTTTCTAGAGTCTTCGATCCTAGCTTGTTATTATTAAATAATAATATTTCAATTACTTGCTAACCAATGGACATCAACGTTGACCTGGACAACAATAGGCTAATATATAGTTACGATTGGTGATCGGTTAGTTACTGGTGAAATAGTTTGCTTTTTTAATTGGTTTTTGATTTTTTTAATCTTGGATTACCAGATGCTAAGAGGCTGATTGGAAGGAGATTCAGTGATTCTAGTGTGCAAAAAGACATGAAGTCGTGGCCTTTCAAGGTTATACAAGGGCTAGCAGACACACCAAAGATTTTGGTCACTTACAAAGGTCAAAAGAAGGAGTTTTTGGCAGAAGAGATTTCTTCAATGATTCTTGGTAAAATGAAAGATATTGCTGAGGCATATCTTGGAAAAGTTGTGAAAAATGCAGTGATAACCGTCCCTGCATATTTCAATGACTCACAGCGTCGAGCTACCAAGGATGCTGGTACTATTGCTGGATTAAATGTTGTTCGAATGATCAATGAGCCTACAGCAGCTGCGATCGCGTATGGACTAGGCAATCAGCCTAATATTGTTGGCAAGATAAATGTGCTTGTTTTTGATCTAGGTGGTGGCACTTTTGATGTTTCTGTAATGACTATTGAGGAAGGGGGTATATTTGAGGTGAAAGCTATTGCTGGTGACACCCATTTGGGAGGCGAGGATTTTGATAACCGCATGGTGGATCACTGTATGAGGGAATTCAAAAGAAAATGGAATAAGGACTTGAGTGGGAACCAAAGGGCATTGGGAAGGTTGAGATTTGCCTGTGAAAAAGCAAAAAGGATGCTCTCTTGTACTACACGGACGCCAATTGATTTGGACAGCTTGCATGAGGGGATTGATTTTTCTATGAAATTTACTCGGGCTAAATTTGAAGAGCTAAACATGGGTTCATTTAATAAATGCATTGAGACTTTGGGGACATGTTTAAGTGATGCTAAGATGGAGAAATCATGTGTAGAACAAGTGATTCTTGTTGGTGGCTCAACTAGGATTCCAAAGGTCCAGCATATGTTACAGGATTTTTTTAATGGCAGAGAGTTATGCAAGAGTGTGAACCCTGATGAGGCTGTTGCATATGGTGCAGCTGTTCTGGCTGCAAAGGTATGCGGTAGCAGTGACAAGAGTGTTCAAGATGTGTTTCTACATGATGTCACTCCTTTATCACTTGGTGTAGAAGTACAAAGAAAAGTATTAAGTGTTGTAATCCCGCGAAACACTCCAATACCAACGAGTAATGCCCAAACATACTATACAACTTGTGATAACCAATCTGTCATCAAGATCAAGGTCTACCAAGGTGAAAGATCCAGATCTACAGACAACCATTTGTTGGGAAAGTTCAACATTTCAGGAATACCACCTGCCCCCAGAGGAGTCGCTAAAGTTATGGAATGCTTTGAAATAGATGCCAATGGCATCCTCACAGTCACCGCCTCTATTATATCCACTGGTAAGATGGAGAAACTAGTAATTTCCCATGAAAATGGAAGACTCTCCAAAGATGAGATTGAGAAGATGATTAATGATGCTGAGAAGTACAAACTTGAGGACCAAGAGTTCAAGAAAAAAGTGGAAGCACACAATGCATTGGAGAATTGTGTATACATCATGAAGAATAAGATCGAAGAGCACAGTGTGAAAAAGAGTTTGCACCATGAGATATTGCACATAATGAAGAAAGCCATTGATGAAACGACTAAGTGGCTTGAGGACAACCAAACTGCACCTTTCGCTGAGCTTCACCTTAAGAAAGTACACCTCGAATTTGTTTGCAAGCCGTTGTTTTACGTCTAAGATTATGGTTTTCAAACAATGAAAGCTCAGCTTGTATTTATATTATTGTTCCACTTAATTTGTCAAAGATGTCAATTATTGTTGAATATTGGAATTCAAGTAGGTGGTGTGAGAGTTATATTGGCTTTTGTGTGTGTTAATTAAATAGTTTGAAATTTAAAGTTATCCTTCACATTATAACAAACCTTCATGAACAAGAAACTCGTTGTTTAACCTTGTTTGTTTCTGTCCACATGATTCCACCACTTGTATAATAAGAAGAAATTTATTACAACACTTTGATAGCACAAAGAATTCGGCTAGGTCCATGGATTTCATCAATAAGCTTATAGGATGAAGCCCATACACTTTTTAGTTGTTAAGCCAAGCCACTTTACTTAAAGGATGAAATCCATAAGCTTTACCCACAAAAGGCTAACAACTAGAACAATGCTCCATGGGTCATAACGATCATGCGAATAAACCAATGTGAGACGCATGTGTCGATATAGCTTATCGAGAACCTCATCAAGAAGGCTATTAAACTTAGCAATATAAAAATGTACGAAGTGACTTCCTAAACCTAAAGTTTAATAAGCCACCTCTTGTAAATGGTAAGTTCATTGACACAACGTTTCCACTTATGCATGAACGTTCGAACCTTCTGTAATAGGAATATAAAACATACCTTCTAGCTTCCCTCAACAAAAAACAAAAACTTTTCTTAATAGCGTTAAAGTCTTCGAAGCTTAGAACATATACAAGCTTTTTATCAAGTCAGGTCATAACAAGTCAACCTTCAAAGCAATATGCTTCAAGCCTTCCTTCGTGCACAAGGAACCTTTCTTCTGCCACACGAAGCTCACTTGCTACCTTGCCTACTATTGACCATTTGGTCAATATAAATCCAACATATCTCGGATCAACTTCACAATGTTTGTTCAAAAACGTGACTTGCTAAAAAACCTTAGTAAATGCACCTAGCTACAATCATTTGGTGATACTTAGCTACTTTCTTGATGCTTACAAGCATTTAAACCGCCATAGTCATTTGGTAAATGAAACACCTTCTTAAGACTTATGCCCAAGATAAGATATTTTACAAATTATGAGAATATCATGAAAAAGAGCATAGCCGCATATAGATGGTCTTCATCACACAACTCGAAATGACTTCGCCAATACAACAAAGAAGCTTAAAAAATTAAGCTCAAAAGGCAAAAATATAATAGGTAAATACCATAGCTAATATAAGCTAACAAGGAAAGAAGCGAGTAATGGAGAAATATTCAGTTTCATTGCTTCCACCAAAATAAGGGCTTAACAAGCTACAAAGCTTATCAGCTTAAATCCCAATAAGCTTTCAAGCTCATCAGCTCAAATCCTAACAAGCTTCCAAGATCATCAGCTTAAACAAGCTTCAAATTTTATCAGTTTAAACCCTAACGCATTGCAAAACTCAGCATGCTAAGGTTCATTTGTCCATATTTATCCTACTTAGACTAAAGTATTTACAAATGAAAACTCACCAAAACAGCAAAAGTTGAAAGAAAATGCAAAGATAGTGAATAGTTTGAGTCTAGTATAATGTATATACATATATACATTAAACTAGACCGAGGGCTGATGATGTAGGGTGAGCATTAGACCAAGCCCAATAGCCCAAATAGCCAAGATCATTAATCAACATATTGGGCCAACCCCAAGCCCAACAAACAAGCCCACTAGGGTTTTAACCCAACCACTCTATAAATAGAGGGGCAAATCAGATGGGTCTTTAACATCAGACCTCTCTCTTTTTCTCTTTAAACTCTTTCTAGAGTTATTCTCTCTTTCTATTAAAACTCTCAGTTATGCTAAAGCCTTGAAGCCTCTAAGCATACGAGCTGCTGCAGTACCTTACTAACATCTCACCATCATGCTGGTTCTTACAACCACAGCTGTTCCCACAACCACGTCAAGCCACCGAGTTAGGAAGTATGATATCGCATCTGCTCTTAGCTAACCGTTGGGTTTCGACCATCACTTCCTCCATACATTATACTCTCTCTACATCTCATACTCATACATACACGTATCTACATATTTATTGTTAATTTACTTATGTACACGTTTATGTTAGATAATCTACTAATGTTGAGCGTCGGAGAGTGGTCCAGAGACCCCGGTCTCTGTATCCCTTCTAACAAGTTCTTTCTTGCTGCAAGTTCAACCCTTTAAGCAGACTAGGTCAGAAGCCTGACAACCTTGGAACGTTCAGACCCTCTCCGGACCAATATTTGTTGTAGCAACACTCACAAAGTTATACTCAAAGGTTTGCTTAAATAGTTTACTAAAAGATTTGATCAATCAATTTGCTCAAAATGTTAGCGAAAAGTTTCCTCACAAAAGTTAGCTACAAAGGTATGTATATATTGATTTTTTTAAGAAATGCTCAGAATTTCACTCAACCTTAATTGTTTCTCAGAAGTTCACTCAACGTTAATTGTTTCTCAAAAGTTCGCTTAATCTTAATCGTTGCTCAGAAGTTCACTCAACCTTAATTGTTTCTCAGAAGTTTGCTTAACGTCAATTGTTTCTCAGAAGTTTGCTTAACCTTAATTGTTTTCTCAGAAGTTCGTTCAACCTTAATTGTTTGCTCAAAAGTTATGTATATATTAACACCACAAATAACAACATAAATGGATATTTAGACTCGATTCTTGCTTGTAGAGAAATCAAAGATGTCAGAGAAAGGGATAATGCATGTAAGGCCATAAACTTAACACATGAAAAATCAAACATCACCACGCCTAACGTTATGACAGCTATATATTAAGCTCTAACGAAACGTGACAGAGAAAAAGTGATCATGCATGTAAAGACCTACGTACGTCACAAATTAACCATGACACCAATTTCTAATAAATAAAGACGTCACATGTAGAAGCCAAAACCAAAATAATCATCGATTTGTAGTTAAGATGTTCAAACAATATTCATATTATTCATGTAATAAGAAAGAAAATTAACAACGAGGTCTGATTGCAGAAGTAAGGAGAGTTACTTTGGGGAAAAGAAGCCATAAAATGAACAAATCTAATATATAGTTTATGATATTATAGCTAGCTAGTAAGAAAGAAGAATATGTATGTGGTTGACACTTAAAAAACGATTTTAACACATAAAAAATCGCCTTAAAGTTATAATACGCTAACAAAGAATGTTACTCAAGCTCGTGATTGTCGGGTGACCCGAAAGTCAATCCTACACATATTAACACCTCATGGGACATGTAAACACTTATATATATATATATATATATATATATATATATATATATATAGGGGAGGGTTATCTTGAGAACGCTAAATATCGTGAGAACCGTGAGAACAAATTAGAAAACCAATCAAAATCATTTTTTTTCAATACAAACCTAATTATAATCAAAATACAACATTAAAAAACGAATTTTCTTTCCAAATAATGCATCTTTTCTTGCAAAAACACTTTCAAATTAACTTTTTACACATGTGTAAATGAAACTGTTTACACATGTACAAACAGTAAATTTACACATGTGTAAAAACAATTTATTTCCGTATACGTTTAAATTTTTACGTGTAAATTGTGTTTTTGGGATTGTATTTTAGAAATAAAGATAAGTGTAAAAAGAAATTTTTGATTTGAATGGTTTTAGATGGCGTTCTCGCGGTTCGCACGAAATATAGGTGTTCTCAAATTAACTTTCCCCTATATATATATATATAGGTTTAGGTTCTTGTACAAATCTATTTTTTTGTGAGAAGTGTGAGAACCAATATGGAAGTGACATGTGGCACAAGCTGTTTGGCCATTTTAGTAATTTTTACATACTATTAAATAATAATAAAATTACAAATTTGGTAAGAGAGGTGAGAGAGGGCATAAAAATAGGTAAAGAGAGAGGGGGGAGAAAAAGAGAGAATGGTTCTGGTCATCATCATCATTGACTCATCGTCATACTAATGTCATAGTGTTTTAACAATAAACGTATGGTGTTTTATGTTTAAGGTAGATTTTTAGTTATTCTTTATACAATGTATGGTGTTTTATTATAGTCTTGTAAGTTGCTTCATCCAGAAGGTATTTTTACGTTCATACCCGTGTGTTTTATCACCATATTCTCAACTTTGTGTTTTAACAGACCCGTGTGTTTTATCATCATCTTCTCCAGAATCCAGTGTGTTTTATCTTCATCATACTCAATCAGTAAAACATTCAAAAAAAACACAACCATACATACATTTAAAATGTGTTTCAAATTCGAAAAAACACTAAACCACACAAAAAATGGTGTTGGAAAATCTATGTTATCCTTCACAAATCTGTTATAGACAATAAAATCATGATATAATTTAATTTTATAATAACAAAACGTAAGACAAATGGCACATACAAATTCCAAGACATTCTTTGAAAACACTAAAAAACTCAAATTCTAAAATAAAAAAGAATCAGTAATTATCTTGTTCCCAAATTATATTCTTGTCACTTTAACGAATCAGTAACACAACTACCTCCAAATCCAACAAAGCAATCTTCTTATCGTCGATCTCCTTCCTCAATTCAGGAATAATCCTTCCACTTCCACTCTTCTTCCCACACAAACTCCCAATAAACCCTAGCACTGACATATTTGGATGATTTGTTGTTATTATTATTATTATTGATGGGAGTGAAGGGGTGGAGGAAAGAGAGGTATTTGTTGGTGGATGTTTATGAGGTCGGAGGAGGATTCGACTTTAGAGAGGAGTGATGATTCGGTTACGGCGGCGGTGGTGGTGGTGGTGGTGCCGGAGTCCGACATTAGCGGCGGTGTGTGGAAAAGTTTTGTGTGTTTTTTTTTCTTATTTGCGGTGAGGATATATATATATATATATATATATATATATAGAGAGAGAGAGAGAGAGAGAGATGAACAAGAGTTAAGTTGTTTCAATTTTTGAAGAGATATTAATTAAATGTGGGTGATGATTTTACCTTAATACCCCTCAGCCATCTAATTTATTATTAATAATATAACACTAATTACCAAAATGCCCCTCAATTAATCCACACTATAGATTAAAATGATCTAATGGTCAAAACACTTTCTCACACTTCTCTCACAAAAAACACTTTGTACAGGATCTTGACCCTATATATATATATATATATATATAATGTTCATCTCATGGTTTAACCTATGTTATCACTAATGCCCATTACTAGGCCGATCAAATAATGTGTGTGTACATGTATTTTTTAGTCCCTCTAATCCACACACATTTGTAAGATCGATTGATAGGTGTTCATGTGTGAGTGTCCATGTGTTTTGGCATTGTTAACGTATGTGTGACATTGTGAATCGTTATTGATGTTATGTTGTTCACATAGTGTGTCGTGTGTTAATTTCCCCTTATCATATATTGCATTGTTTAATTAATACATGGCACATATGTTTGGAAATTTGATGTATGGTGAGATTCCACCATTTCATATGTTGAGTATTCACAAGATATTTCGTGAACGTTCGGGTCTGCATGGGTAAACAAGTCATTTAGATGGACTCCTGAATTTAACATAGGTCTTCCTAGACTCGGACTAGCACACGCATTGTAATAAAATGTGAAGTGCATAAATGGAAATGGACAAAATGGTGAGAGTCTGTACGGATCTTGACCTGTGATTTCGACGGGTGTCACACGATGACATTGATTGAGGAGGAGTAGGAGTAGGAGGAGAGGACACTGGTTGACGACGTCTCCGGTGAGAGTATCAACGGAGATTGGAAGGTCCGGCAGGTTCGTTAGGATATCCACCACCCATATCTTTGAATGTTTGAGATAATTGGTTTTGTGTGTTTGTAGTTGTGTTTAGAAAATGTAAATATAGTGTGTTTGTAGTTGTGTTTTATAAAATGTGGTGTGTATATATATAAACTGAAGAAACATAAAACTAACAGTTTAATTTAAACGTTGGGGGTTTAAATTTTTTTGACTGTTCTCGTGCATAGTCAAACAATCCATATCATTCAAACAATATCATACGTGGCTAGCTACGATTGGATGTTTATAAATTCGTCCAGCGTTAAATGTAAAACGCCCCAACCCAATTTTCGTCTATAACGCCCACCGTAACGGTGTAGGGGGCGCAAAAAACTAATTGGCGCCCAAGATCACGCTCGAGTACGGGTAGTCTTAGTCAGGGCCGGCTTTGGCGTAAGTCAAATGAAGCTAGGGCTTTAGGCCCCAAAATTTGAAGGGCCTCCGATCATCGGCGGAAGCAGAGGAGTCCGACACTCCGGCCGGCTACGTTTTCTTCTCCGGAGAGCCAATGACCAGTTTCTTGGTGTATTATTTAGTGTTTCACCCTATAACATGTCAGTAAACCAGATAAAATAAACGATAAAAGCTAACAAAGTTTAGATCTGAGTTTTTTTTTTTTTTCTGTGAGGACCCCGGTAGTTAAGCTAAGAAGATGAATTGCAGAGTAAAAAAAAGAAACATAGAGAGCAAACTCAAAAATAAATTAATATTTTACTAGTTGCTTTTTTATTCTCCCGATGCAGTATTTGAATATAAATATAGAGGAGTTTCTTCTTTGTCTTTTCGAAGTTTTTGCTTTTTGTTTACATTAACATTTTTTTTTTGAGCGGCGTTTACATTAACATTTTAGTAAAGGTTTCTATTTTGTTTAATTTTTTATTTCAACTGCATTAGTTTGTTTATATAAATTTTAATAATCTGCTATAAGTTATTTAGTTATATTAGAACTATATGTTTATGTTTGTATTGATAAAAATAGGGCAGAAAAAATAGTATACCTTAAGTTATTCATTTTAGATATTAACGTTGAAATAAGAATAGTATATGAATGAAAACTTTAATCATGACTTCTTTTTGTTTTGTGTTGATACGTTATTTAGAGAAGTGTAATTGTAAAAAAAATGCAACACTCCATAAAAAATATCGTAAAAAGGTCTCCATTTCATTGTTCGCTTTAGGCTCCAATAAACGTTGGGCCGGCCCTGGTCTTAGTATTTTAAAAAGTTAACCCCAAAATTAGGCTTAAAATAATGAGTACATAAACCCCTATCCTCACCGTAAAAAAGAAAAAAACACCTTTTACAGTTTTACCTCATAACTTTGATCTTATCTTTGAGCATTATGGCCGGAAGAGAAAACGAGGCGCCGGCGATCGGCATTGATCTGGGAACAACGTACTCATGTGTGGCTGTTTGGAAGCATAATCGGGTGGAGATCATACCTAACGATTAAGGCAACAGGACCACACCTTCCGCAGTTGCTTTCGTCGACGGAGAGCGTATAATCGGTGATGGCGCCAAAAATCAAGTAGCCATGAACCCTTCTAACACCATTTTTGGTCAGTCTACGACTTGTTTTTTTAGTTTCTGTTGAGTGCTGTATGTTTTATTTTTATAAATCTTAAAAACATTGTTTAACAAATTGCATGTACGTTAATGAAATTTGAATCCTAAGAAAGTTGTAACTTAATGGAGTTTTTGATCATTGTTTTTAGTTAACATTATATCCAGCAATTGTTCATGTTTGTGGTTTTATGGTTAGGGCTAGGGTTTAGTTTTACTTATGACTAAACAACGTACAGACACCACACCTGGATAGCAATGGTTAAAAAAGACAAGAAAAAACAATGCGTACATTACTTTAATTTATTACAAAGGTTCTGCAACTTCTGATTGTAATATGTTAAGACACTCGATTAGCTTTTGACCATCTAAATTGCAATGAATACTTAGTGCTAATAAGGTTTGTTGATACTTGTCTTTTGATTTCCAGATGCAAAGAGGTTGATTGGTAGGAGATTCAGTGATTCCATAGTGCAGGAAGACATTAAGTTGTGGCCTTTTAAGGTCATACAAGGGCTTGCTGACACACCAAAGATTGTCGTCACTTACAAAGGTCAGAGGAAGGAGTTTGTGGCTGAAGAAATTTCTTCAATGATTCTTGGCAAGATGAAAGAAACTGCTGAGGCGTATCTTGGAAAAGATGTAAAAAATGCTGTGATAACTGTCCCTGCTTATTTCAACGATTCACAGCGTCAGGCTACCAAGGACGCTGGTATTATTGCCGGATTGAACGTGATTCGTATGGTCAATGAGCCAACAGCAGCTGCAATCGGGTATGGACTAGACAATGAGTCTGATATTGTTGGCAAGATAAACGTGCTTGTCTTTGATCTGGGTGGTGGTACTTTTGATGTGTCTGTAATGACTATTGAGAAAGGGGGTATTTTTGAGGTGAAAGCTGTTGCTGGTGACACTCATTTGGGTGGTGAGGATTTTGATAACCGCATGGTGGATCACTGTGTTATGGAATTCAACAGGAGATGGAATAAGGACTTGAATACGAACCAAAGAGCATTGGGGAGGTTGAGATTTGCTTGTGAGAAAGCAAAAAGGATTCTCTCATGTACTACTCGGACATCAATTGATTTGGATAGCTTGCATGAGGGGATTGATTTTTTCTATGAAATTTACTCGAGCTAAGTTTGAAGAGCTGAACATGGGTTCCTTTAATAAGTGCATTGAGACTTTAGAATCATGTTTAAGTGATGCTAAGATGGAGAAATCATGTGTAGAACAAGTGATTCTTGTTGGTGGCTCAACTAGGATACCAAAGGTCCAGCAAATGCTTCAAGCTTTTTTTGATGGCAGAAAGTTATGCAAGAGTGTGAACCCTGATGAGGCTGTTGCGTATGGTGCAGCCGTTTTGGCTGCAAAGGTAAGTGGTAGCAGTGATAAGAGTGTTAAAGATGTGTTGCTACATGATGTCACTCCTTTATCACTTGGTGTACATACAAGAGGATGTGTTTTTGATGTTGTCATCCCACGAAACACTCCAATTCCTACGAGTAGTGCCAAAACATACCGTACAATTTATGATAACCAATCGGCTGTCAGTGTTAAGGTGTATCAAGGTGAAAGATCAAAATCTACAGACAACCATTTGTTGGGCGAGTTCACAATTTCTGGAATACCACCTGCTCCTAAAGGAGCGCCTTCAACTACGAAATGCTTTGAAATAGATGCCAATGGTATCCTCACAGTCACTGCTTCATTAAGATCCACTGGTAAGATGGAAAAACTCGTAATCTCCAATGAAAATGGAAGACTATCAAAAAAAGAGATTGAGAAGATGGTAAAGGATGCTGAGAAGTACAAACTCGAGGACCAAGAGTTCAAGAAGAAAGCGGAAGCACACAATGCGTTGGAGGATTGCATATACGACATGAAGAATAAGATCAAAGAGCACAGCGTCAAGAAGAGTGTGCACCATGAGATCTTGCAGGTAATGAAGAAAGTCATTGATGAAACGACAAAGTGGCTTGAGGACAATCAGGACGCACCTTTTTCTGAACTTCACCTCAAGAAGGTACATCTCGAATTTGTTTGCAAGCCGGTGTTTAATGTATAAGATTGTGGTTGTTCAATATTAGAATCTAAGCTTTTGTTTATCTTTTTGTTCCACTTAATGTGTGGTCGATATCAATGGTTGTTGAATATTGGAATCTGAGTAAGTGGATATTTCTCAGTATGGATATTAAATACTTAATGTGCAAATCTATCATATTTTGTTGCTTTCTTGTCATGTATGATTTGATAAGCATTTAGGTATCACATTCGTTGGTTCGCTTACAATAATTGAGGATGTTTTATTAGGTGAAAAGTGGGTGTTGCAACAGAGATCTGTGAACAAAAACCCAAATACATCTGTATTGAATTACATGATTGTTTTTCATGTAGTTCCTAAAGTCATTATGTTTTGAATATACAGAAATTGTGGTAACTTGGTAAGGATTTTATGATGCAAATTTGTGCACTTGATCACTAAGATATCAATATGGTATTCCGTATTCTGAATGTGTCATGTGGAAGGTATACCTACTCATCAGTTTGGTTATGGCTGTTAAATATTAGAATCTAAGCTTTTGTTTATCTTTTTGTTCCACTTAAGATGTCATCGATATCAATGGTTGTTGATCGAATACTGGAACCTTAGTAAGTGGATATTTCTACTGTGGGTTAATTTAGTTTGGCGACGGTCTGGTAGATGCTTAGAGCTCTATCTACTTTTGGTGACAGTGTGGATATTAAATAGTTTAGAACTTAATGTGCAAATCTATCGTATATTGTTGCTTTCTTGTCAAGTATGATTCGAAAAGCATTTAGGTGTCACATTCATTGGTTCGCTTACAATAATTGGTGATGTTTTTATACATGAAAAGTGGGTGTTGCAACAGAGATTTCTGAAAGAAAAAAACCATTACATCTGTATTGAATTTCATGATTGCTTAAAGTTTTTCATGTAGTTCTTAAAGTCCTTATGTTTTGAATATACATAAATTGTGGCAACTTGGTAAGGATTTGGTCACTGAGATATCAATATTGGTCACCGACTTTTATTAAGCCAAGCCCAGCCTCACCAACAAGCAATAAGCCCAGCAGTACAACTTGATTAAGCCCAACAGCCCCATTATCCTTTAGACCAGCAATGTAGTAAGCCCATCTCTGCTTCAGTCCATCAAGCCCAGCAGCATTTTATATTATAAAAGATTAAAAACAAGAAATAACAAAAATTTATATTAGTATAAAAATGATATAAAATGTAATACATAACATTTTCAATAGAAAACAATCAGAATTCTATACTTACCGTATTGTTTATTAAGTTGTGAAATATCCATTCAAAGCAGTTTCACTAGCTAGCAAAAGGTAGACAATTTAAATAATTTATAGAAGGTAAATTTATTTCAATGTTTTTATAGCTTTAAACAATAATGTTATCAATTATGCAAGTAAACGAACATGGATACTAAACTTGTTTCAATGTTTTTTAAACAGTCTCATATCAACTAAGGTCTAAGCATGTTAATTAAGGATCACAAACGAGAACTCCTCGTGTTAGTTCGTTTAATTTTAACCATGAAAATTTCTATACTATCCCAAACGAACAAAAGCTAATTAAAGGCTAAATGGAACAACTAACTTTTCTAAAAATTAGAGAGATAAGATGATAGGCCTAACAATTTAAATTTAAATATATATGAATGAATAACTAACTTGTAGAGAGACCTTTTTGTTTCATTGTGAATTTGAAGTCACCTTCGTTTACAATTTTACCTCACTAATTACTGGAACTTTGTGTAAGTATTATGGCCGGAAAAAGAAACGAATTAGCCCCCACAATCGGAATTGATCTTGGAACAACGTACTCATGTGTCGCCGTATGGAAAGATGGTCAGATAGAGATCATACCTAATGATCAAGGCAACCGGACCACACCTTCTTCTGTTGCTTTTGTTGATGGCGAGCGTCTCATCGGTGATGGCGCCAAGAATCAAGCACCAATGAACCCTGCTAACACCCTTTTTGGTCAGTCTACCAGTTGTTTTTAATTATTCTCTACTCTCTACGTACGTCTGAGTGTGCTTGTTATTTTATTTCCATGATTGAAATTAACATTGGTGCAACAAATTGTCCAGAAGATTTTGATTGTCAAAAGTTGCACCTCAACTAAGTTAATGTAGTCTTTGTTCCTTGTTAACAGATGATATTTTGAGTCATTGATCATGTGTAGGGTTAAGGTTTATTAATTGCATTAACTAACAATAATATTGGATATATTATTGGTGACTTGCTGTTTATGTTGGTTATTTATCTTTATCAGTCATTAGCAAAGTATAAAATTGTCCACAACATTTGGATTGTCAAAACTGGAGTTTGCTCCTTCTTATTAAATAATGTTTTAGGGTTGGCCGGGGTTTAGCGTTATCAATGAGTAAACGATACACGTGATTATGAAGTTTCAAGTTCTCATTGTTGCATGCATAGTATTTGGTGCTTTTATTTGGCTTTCCGCTTAACTGATTATGGATTTTTCAGATGCTAAGAGGTTGATTGGAAGGCGGTTTAGTGATTCCAGTGTGCAAGAGGACATGAAACTGTGGCCGTTTAAGGTCATAGAAGGGCCTGCCGACACACCAAAGATTGTAGTCACTTACAAAGGTCAAGAGAAGGAATTTTTGGCTGAAGAAGTTTCTTCAATGGTTCTAGGCAAGATGAAAGAAACCGCTGAGGCGTATCTTGGAGAAGTTGTTAAAAATGCTGTGATAACTGTCCCCGCCTATTTCAACGACTCGCAGCGTCACGCTACCAAGGACGCAGGTACTATTGCGGGATTAAATGTGATTCGTATGATCAATGAGCCTACAGCGGCGGCAATTGCTTATGGTCTAGACAACAAGTCTGATATCATTGGGGAGATAAATGTGCTCATCTTTGATCTAGGTGGTGGCACTTTTGATGTTTCTATAATGACTATTGAGGAAGGGGGTATCTTTGAGGTGAAAGCTGTTGCTGGTGACACTCACTTGGGAGGTGAAGATTTTGATAACCGCTTGGTGGATCACTGTGTTCTGGAATTCAAAAGGAGATGGAAGAAGGACTTGAGTGGGAATCAAAGAGCAGTAGGGAGGTTGCGATCTGCTTGTGAGAAAGCGAAAAGAATTTTGTCATGTGCTACTCGGACATCAATTGAATTGGATTGCTTACATGAGGGGATTGACTTTTGTTTGAAACTTACTCGAGCTAAATTTGAAGAGCTGAACATGGGTTCGTTTAATAAGTGCATTGAGATTGTGGAGGCATGTTTAACCAGTGCTAATATGAAGAAGGCCCATGTAGACCAAGTGATTCTTGTTGGTGGGTCAACGAGGATACCGAAGGTTCAACATATGTTGCAGGATTTTCTTGATGGTAGAGAGTTATGCAAGAGTGTGAACCCTGACGAGGCTGTTGCTTATGGTGCAGCTGTTTTGGCTTCCAAGTTAAGTGGTAACAATGATAAAAGTGTTCAAGATGTGGTACTACATGATGTAACTCCTTTATCTCTTGGTGTAAGTTCAAAAGGAGATGTATTTTGTGTTTTAATCCACCGAAACACTCGAATACCCACGAGTAATGCCAAAGGGTTCAGTACAACCCATGATAACCAAACCGAGGCTTGTATCAAGGTGTACCAAGGTGAAAGATCCAAGTCCACAGATAATCATTTTTTAGGAAAGTTCACAATTTGTGGAATACCACCTGCTCCCAAAGGAGTCTCTAAAATTACGGTATGTTTTGAATTGGATGCCAACGGTATCCTCACAGTCACTGCTGGGATTATATCCACAGGTAAGGTTGAGAAAATAACAATTACCAATGCAAATGAAAGACTCTCCAAGGAAGAGATCGAAAAGAAGGTAGAAGATGCTAACAAGTACAAATATGAGGACCAAGAATTCAAGAAGAAAGCTGATGCCTACAATGCATTAGAGGATTGCTTATACAAAGCCAAGAATAAGATCAAAGAGTGTAAGGTGCACCCGGAGATCTTGAAGGAAATGGAGAAAGCGATTGCTGAAACGACAAAGTGGCTCAAGGACAACCAAGCTGCTGCACCTTTTGCTGAGCTTCAACTTAAGAAGGTACACCTAGAATTTGTTTGCAATCCCCTGTTTTAGGTCTCATATTATCAAGGTACACCTAATTAATGGTTGTTTAATCCTGGAACCCAAGTAAGTGGATGATACTTTTGCTAAATAGTTTAATATATTTTGGATTTAAATGGTTTCTTTGTATTTCGTTGCTTTGTTGTTGAGTATGATTCATTTACATGTTACAACACATCTATGCAAAGAAGGCATAAGCCTGTATTAAGTTGCATGATTTTTTTTAACTTCAAATGTTATATCTCTTAAACTATTATACCAATAATTTTAAATTACATCATTGCTAAGGTTTAAACCTTGAATCTCTGCTTTAATTCTTAGAGGCAAAAGCCTCTACCTAGTTGACCACTTAAACCACATGCCATTTGTTTGGATTTCATGATTAACTAAAATTGTATTGGACTATTGGGAAATCCCAAGGGGTATTTTCTAAGAAACTAAGGGGTATACAAATGGCCGACATATACAAAGGATCAAGGCTTCTAAGTTCTACCATTAGGTTATATTAAACAGCATGAAACTCAATGAAACCGTTGATTGGCACGAGTGTTGTTAAAACTAATTAAATCAACCATTCCTACATACCGTGCTAAACAATGAATGAAACCAAATGAGTTAAACGACAGTTGTTTGAATTGCAAACTTGACTTAAATGTTATCTCAATAGGCATGGTTCAATTACACAATCTCAAACGGACTCCGATTAAACTCAATCTAGCAGCATTGGAACCGTCTCATCCAACTCTACAATCTTAAATTTTAGTTTCCACTTTGGGAATTTTTAGATTGTAGATTTTAAAATTTTATTTCAGGTCATTTGTATATTTTAATTTATCATTGTGTTTTTTCTTATTCCGTCATTTGTTATATTTTGCTCGACATTGTGTTATATATGCGATCCATTTTGCCTTTTATACTTCCGAGATTTAGATAATAAAAAAAACGTAATAGAAACTAAATGTTATCTCAATAAACTTAGAAAATAGGGAAAAAAAACTTAATAGAAACTAAATAAACGTTTTTTTTTTAACGGCAAACTTCATTTCATTAAACGCCCAAATTATTTACAACTATTCTATAAGCAAGACGCTTGATAGAACAAGATACCCACGCTACTCCTATCAATTACACATCAAAAACTTTCCATTTATCCCAATCCCATACATAATTCTTGGCCCGAGCTCTTAACCACATAAAGGCAGACTTGATGTCACCCAACAACCGATCGAGGTTTGCTCTAACACCGTTGAAGATCTTATCATTTGATTGTGATTCAAATCCGAATAGGATATCGACGATCAGAATTCAGTTTAAATCGAATAAAATTAATAGAGATTAAATGTTATCTCAATAAACTTAGATAATAATAAAAAAAAAAATAGAAACTAAATTTGATTGTGATTCAAATCCGAATAGGATATCGACGATCAGAATTCAGTTTAAATGGAATAAAATTAATTACAGGAAACCTAAAAACAAATAATAAAACATATAAATAACATACCCGCCTTTTTACCTGACTTTGAACTTATTATGGCAGGAAGTGGAAAGCACGCACCGGCGATCGGCATCGATCTGGGAACAACGTATTCATGTGTGGCTGTTTGGAAGCATAATCGGATAGAGATCATACCTAACGATCAAGGCAACAGAATCACACCTTCTTCTGTTGCTTTCGTTGATGAAGAGCGTCTCATCGGTGACGCTGCCAAAAATCAAGCACTAATGAACCCTGCTAACACTGTATTCGGTCAGTCTATGTTTTGTTCTCTAGTTTATATTTATATTTGCTGCTGCATATGTAGTATTAGTATATGACTTTTTAAAGTGCAATGCAATTGCTGGTTGTTTAATATTAAAATAATATATTATAAATTAAGTGTACAAATTATATATTATTGTGTTATTAAATCCAATTCTCCTTTCATTAATTGACTATATATAGTATACAAAGGTTTAACTTCTGATTACTTTAAGTGCTTGATGTTTGTTTTACTTGGTTTTTGAATAAGTAAACTCTGGATTTATATATAGGTGCTAAGAGGTTGATTGGAAGGAGGTTTAGTGATTCCAAAGTGCAGGAAGATATTAAGTTATGGCCGTTTAAGGTCATACAAGGGCCTGCTGACACACCAAAGATTGTCGTCACTTACAAAGGTCAAGAGAAGGAATTTTCGGCTAAAGAAATTTCTTCAATGATTCTTGTCAAGATGAAAGAAACTGCCGAGGCGCATCTTGGAAAAGTTGTGGAAAAAGCTGTGCTAACTGTCCCTGCTTATTTCAGTGGTTCACAGCGTCGAGCTACCAAGGATGCTGGTACCATTGCTGGATTTAACGTCATTCGTATAATCAATGAGCCTACGGCAGCTGCATTCGCATATGGTCTAGACAACAAGTCTGATATTGTTGGCAAGATAAATGCGCTCGTCTTTGATCTGGGTGGTGGCACTTTTGATGTTTCTATATTGACTATTGGAGAAGGTGGAACTTTTGAGGTGAAAGTTGTTGCTGGTGACACTCATTTGGGAGGTGAGGATTTTGATAATCGCATGGTTGATCATTGTGTTGAGGAGTTCAAGAGTAGATGGAATAAGGACTTGACTGGGAATCAAAGAGCAATGGGGAGGTTGAGATTTTCTTGTGAGAAAGCAAAAAGGATTCTCTCATGCGCAACTCGGACATCGATTGATTTGGATTGCTTGCATGAGGGGATTGATTTTTCAATGAAAATTACTCGAGCTAAATTTGAAGATCTGAACATGGGTTCGTTTAATAAGTGTATCCAGATTGTGGAGAGATGTTTAATTGATGCTAAGATGAAGAAATCATGTGTGGACCAAGTAATTCTTGTTGGTGGCTCAACTAGGATACCAAAGGTCCAGCAAATGCTGCAGGAGTTTTTTGATGGCAAAGAGTTATGCAAGAGAGTGAACCCTGATGAGGCTGTTGCGTATGGTGCAGCCGTTTTGGCTGCAAAGTTGAGTGATAAAGAGTGTTCAAGATGTTTTGCTACAGGATGCCGCTCCTTTATCTCTGGGTATATTTTCAGACGGAAATGTAAACACGCCAATACCTACAGTATATGATAACCGATCTGTTATGGTTGTTGAGCATTAGAAACTAAGGTTGTGTTTAATAGAAATCAGTGGTGGTTGAATATTGGTGTAAGTATGGAGATACTTCCTGTAAAGGTTAAATTTGGTGACAGTCTGCTAGCTAGATGCTTACATAGTTTTACTTTTGCTTTGACTTTTCTATGGAAGGATACTAAATACTTAAATTAGTTAAGATTTTGAAGTTAAGAATCTTTTATATTCTGTTGCTTAATTTTCAAGCATGATTTGATAAGCATTTATGTGACATATCAATTGATTTATTTACGTTATTAAATAACTTTAATTTATGCGATAAGATGTTGTTACAAGGCCCAGCTCTTAAGGGTTGGAAACGAGAGTCTCTTTGCAATGCTCTTGTCTACAGCGAGTTAGCAAAACTGAGAAGAGTCAAAAGTGATTTACATAAATCAGTTTCAGAAAACATAGGAATACTCATTTTTGTGTTCTTGTTTGTCATAGTGTCCGTTGATGTCTTTCAGTGTCTAAAGAATTTACTTTTGGTCCGGTTTTGATACTTTCATGAAACAAGCAGTGCGAAGCCAACTCCTTCATAATTCTAAACATGAAGGGGATTCTGATGGATACTCCTAGATACAGTTGTAATTTTTATTGTTCTACAACCAGCTATACTAAGCTAATTAGGTGAACGTTTTGTAATTCTTTGTACAGCTACCTAGGCAGCCCTCCTCTTTAGTGAAACAGATCTCCAGCCTAGAAAAGTAATGCATGTACGTGTTTTTACGAACATTTCTAACGTGTTTTTATCTCAAATAGAAGTCAATCTCACACTACTGTGAGTCTGAGTTAAGCCTTATGTTCTTCTTGGGCTATTGGACAGGAGTGTTGTTCACTTTCAGTTTATAGCACAAAAAGTTATTCAACCTTTTGGGTTCAATTCATTGATCAATTTAACTGAGAATGAAGCTTTAATTCAGTGAAATCGTCTACTTGAAGCTTAAATTGTATTGTTTTGTTGTCTAGGTTTTCTTTTCTGGATAAGGGAATTACAATATATTTATAGACGAACACTTTGAATACCGACCTTCGACTAACGTGCGCCCACCTCCTGCCGACCACAACCTAGCCTTCACCTTTAACCGCGTACCGCGAGCCGTCTTCTCTTTCTTCCACGTACCGCGTCAGTTGTAATCCTCTCCAACGATCTTTCGATCTTTCGTCCCCGACGATGTTGGCTACCAGATCAGATCTCGGTCGGTCGTAGACGATTTGTGGCGTGTTGTTGACGTCTTGCTGCCGGACGTTATATTATTTAATTCAAACTCAAGTGACCAGTAACTATGCGGTATCTGGATTCAGTTATATCTATCTATTATATATATTCTAATACATTTGAGAATAACATTTTAAGATACTCAAAAGTTAAAGCACTTTTTTTTTAATTTAATGCATAAGCCATAAGGTACACCATGGGGAAGTGTTATCCGGTTGTTAGTGAGGAGTACAAGAAGGCTGTTGATAAGGCCAGGAAGAAGCTCAAAGGATTCATTGTTGTGCTCGCTCCGTCTTGCGTAAGCATTGTTTTCAAGCTAAACATAAATGTATGCAATTATTATTTTATAAGATAATGTAATTTTCGTTTTAGGAAATAGGAGTTTTGTGTTTATTATTTTCTGTATTTGTTGTGATCTTGCTGACATGCCTCTGAAGCGAATGTGACAACTCTCTCTTCATCCTTCAACAGCAGGTGCAAACAGCTTATCTACTTCTATATGTCGACGACATTCTTTTGGTTACTTCTTCAGACCGTCTTCGTCAACTTCTCATGACAAGTCTTGCTAGTGAATTTGCCATGAAAGATCTCGGGCCCCTTAGTTACTTTTTGGGTATTGCAGTCACTCGGCACAACAACTCCATGTTCCTTTCTCAACAGGCATACGCGCATGATATCATTCACCGCGCTGGCATGGATAATTGTACACCCGTAGATACACAACCCAAGTTATCTTCTACTGACGGCACTCCCTTTGAAGACCCGTCACTCTATCGCAGTCTAGCAGGTGCCCTACAATACATCACCTTCACTCGCCCTGACATCAGTTATGCTGTGCAACAAATCTGCATGCACATGCATGCTCCCATGACATGTCACTGGCAGGCGCTCAAGCGCATCATCCGCTACCTGAAGGGCACCTCATCTCACGGCCTCACCTTGGAGATAATGACTGCAAAGGAAAAGATTGATGCTGCTGCAGCTGAGTCTTTGGGGGAGAATTGGTGGGGAATTACTGATTTGGTGTGGGTTAAATAGGGTGGGGATTAAAAAGAAACGAATTGACAAAAATGCCCTTGACTTAACTGACATTGACTAACGCTGTTAACGAGTTGGATGAAACCAGCAAGAATTTGAAAACCTTTGAATCCAGACGAGAAAAAATAAACTTTTGGATGAAACTAGCAAAAAGTGGCAAACCACATGGACGAATATGGCATTTAAATCTGACACTTATGTAAGAAAACTAAGGCAAAGTTGTGTCAACTGCCTTACAAAAAGTGTAGACTAAATTTTAGTTGTAGCCGTTAAATATGATGTGGCAACTTTTGTCGGGTGCCGGGTGGAAATGAGATTCACTCCTTTGATGAAATATAGGGCATGTAACATGTTTGGCTTTCCTTATTTACCTTTTTTTTTATGAAATATAGGGTATGTAACATGTTTGGCTCTCTTTATTTATCTTTTTTTTTTATAACTTATTAACTTTTTAATAGGTTAATAAGGAGAAAATAGTGTTAGGAAAATGTGTTGAAAAGAAGTTTTTTTTTTTTTTTTTTTTTTTGCTTTTGAAAAGAAGATAGGTGTGACTTGAAAAGGGGCTCATAGTCAAATAGAAGCGAAGGTAAAAAGGGGAAACACACATTTACAGAATTACAGTCCTTACCCTACCCTACCCTACCCTACTTTGTATTTTTAAAATTTATTTATGGATGGAAGTGGAAGCCACGCGCCGGCGATCGGAATCGATCTCGGGACAACGTACTCATGTGTGGGCGTATGGAAGGATGATCGGGTCGAGATAATACCGAATGATCAAGGCAACCGAACCACACCTTCTTATGTTGCTTTTGTTGATGCGGAGCGTATAATCGGCGATGGCGCCAAAAATCAAGCACCAATGAACTCTGCTAACACTATATTTGGTAGTTTTATTTCTGGGTTTTTTTTCTTTTCTGAATGCTCGTTATTATAAAATCGGTAGAACAATAAAACTTAATTGTTTCTATAAGATTGCACAAACTACCATTTCCCTCGCACGTTAATTAGACTGAAGAATACCTTCCCAATTCTGTTTGAACAATGGAAGGAAACACACAAATGATCTTCATCTCCAACACCATTATCATATAGAGGACACGGTAAGGAATGGAGATCTAGTTGGCTCGCGTGGCCATTCTAGTGTCCTATGATTATGTGTAGACAAATGATCTTCAGCGAACAATTTATGAACCGTTCGGCGGGAAGTTCGTTTGTATTCGTTCGTTTGATAAATGAACGAACACGAACAAAAAAATTCGTTCTTTTAGTTAAACGAACGAACATGACCAAAGGCCGCGTTCGTTTATGTTCATGAACGTTCGGTAACATGTTCGTTTATGTTCATTTGTGTTCAATAGTTTAATAAGGTTTTTAATTTCTATAATTTTTTTATATTCTTTTATTTTTATTTATTTTACCCAAATAAATAACTAAATAAATAATATATGTGAGGTAAATGTATGGCTATATGATATCAATAACCCTACTTTTAGTATCCACACCCAATGCTTAGTATATGTTTCCACGTTTCAGCGCTGACACCCTCCACATGTTTGGATATTTAGGTTATACTTTGAGTGGATCTAGTTAATGTCTTAATGTATATGAATTCGATCTTATTCGAAAGTTAATATATGTTCGTTTGTGTTCGTGTGCGTTCATGAACAAAATTAATAAACGAACACGGACACGAGTGTTTCCTTAACAAACGAACACGAACAAAAAATTTCGTTCGGTAAGTGTTCATGAACTGTTCGTGAACAAATAATTTCCTTAACGAACGAACATGAACAAGACCTTGTCCGTGTTCGTTCGGTTCGTTTGCAGCCCAAACGACACGGGTTTAAGCTTTCATTGTGCTAGGTGTTTGGTTATACTTGATGTTTATTTGCATATCTGCTGCATTCTTTTTGACGTTTTAAATTGCATTGAAACTTAGTGAAGCTCTTGAGAGTTAAAATCTTTGCTTATATAGTTTGTTTTTACATGGTTTTTGACTTAATTAACCATCGATTTCCAGATGCTAAGAGGTTGATTGGAAGAAGATTTACTGATCCTAAAGTGCAGGAAGACATGAAATTGTGGCCGTTTAAGGTCATACAAGGGCCTGCTGACACACCAAAGATTGTTGTCACTTACAAAGGTCAAAAGAAGGATTTTTTGGCTGAAGAGATTTCATCAATGATTCTTGGCGAGATGAAAGAAACTGCTGAGGCATACCTTGGAAAAATTGTCAAAAATGTTGTGATAACTGTCCCTGCTTATTTCAATGATTCACAGCGTCAAGCTACCAAGGATGCTGGTACAATTGCTGGATTAAATGTCATTCGAATGATCAACGAGCCTACAGCAGCTGCAATTGCGTATGAACTAGACAATAAGTCTGATATTGTTGGCAAGACAAACGTGCTTGTCTTTGATTTGGGTGGTGGCACTTTTGATGTTTCTCTATTGACTATCGACAAAGAGCATGTTTTTGAGGTGAAAGCTGTTGGTGGTGACACTCATTTGGGAGGTGAGGATTTTGATAACCGAATGGTGGATCATTGTGTTCTGGAATTCAAGAGGAGGTGGAATAAGGACTTGAGTGGGAACCAAAGAGCATTGGGGAGGTTGAGATTTGCTTGTGAGAAAGCAAAAAGGATTCTCTCATGTACTTCTCAGACATCCGTTGAATTGGATTGCTTGCATGAGGGAATTGATTTTTCTATGAGATTTACCCGAGCCAAATTTGAAGATCTCAACATGGATTCATTTAACAAGTGCATCGAGACTCTAGAGACATGTTTAGTTGATGCTAAGATGAAGAAATCATGTGTGGACCAAGTAATTCTTGTTGGTGGCTCAACTAGGATACCAAAGGTCCAGCAAATGCTGCAGGAGTTTTTTGATGGCAAAGAGTTATGCAAGAGAGTGAACCCTGATGAGGCTGTTGCGTATGGTGCAGCCGTTTTGGCTTCACAATTAAGTGGTAGTGGTGCTAAGAGGGTTCAAGATGTGGTGCTACTTGATGTCACTCCTTTATCTCTTGGTGTATCTGTGAAAGGAAATGTATTTAGTGTTGTCATCCCGCGAAACACTCCAATACCTACGTGTATTGCCAAATTATATCGTACAGCCTATGATAACCTATCTGTCATCGGTATCAATGTGTATCAAGGTGAACGATCCAGATCTACAGATAATCATTTCTTGGGAAATTTCAGTATTTCAGGATTACCACTTGCTCCCAAAGGAGTCTCATTTATGGTATGCTTTGAAATAGATGCCAACGGTATCCTGACAGTCACCGCTGCGATAACGTCCACAGGTAAGATGGAAAAACTCATAATTTCCAATGAAAATGGAAGACTCTCCAAAGAAGAGATTGAGAAGATGGTAAACGATGCTGTGAAGTACAAAATTGAGGACCAAGAGTTCAAGAAGAAAGTGGATGCCTACAATGCATTAGAGAATTGCTTATACAAGATGAAGAATAAGATCAAAGAGTACAATACTAGGAAGCGTGTGGATCCTGAGAACTTGAAGGAAATGGAGAAAGTCATCACTAAAACGACCAAATGGCTCAAGGACAACCAGGCTGCACCTTTAGCTGAGTTTTACCTTATGAAGGTACACCTAGAATTTGTTTGCAAGTCCCTGTTTTAGGTCTGGATTAAGGTGCTAGAATATTAGAATCTAAGCTAGTGTTTATCTTTTTGTTCCACTTGATCTGTCATCGAAATCATCGGTTAAACATTTGAATCCAAGTAAGTGGATTATATTTCCATTGTAGGGAGACAATCTAGTAGATGCTTAGACTTCCACTTTTGCTATGTATGGATATTAAATAGTTCAGAATTTTAAGTTAAAATCATCAGTATCCTGTTGTTTTGTTGCCAAGTATGAGTTGTACGTATGTATAGGTGTTATATTTTCTTAGTTTGAAAAGAAGGCATAAGGCTATGCATTTAAAACAAGGCGAAATGAAATTTGATAATATACTATCTTGCATAAATTACTTTCAGCATGGGTGAGGCGCAGGCTCTCACTTTTGAGTTGTTGAGGAAAAGAAAGCTCACTTGAGGACAGTATTGAGGCGTGCCTCATGTTCAGGGAAGATTTTGTGCATCAAGATGTAGTACTTATAGTTTTTTTAGGTTGCATAAGTAGGTAAATTATATCTTAAAGCATATATAAAACTTATTTATAGCTAAAATTTGGGTAGGTATAACTTAATTTTGGGGAAGGTTTTGTGCATCAAGATGTACATATGGTTTTTCAGTTTCTTGTAACCCTTCTTTCTTAGTTTCTTTGGTGAAACTATTTTAATGTACTGAAGAAAGAGTGGTCGAACCCTTAGGCAAGAACAAGTGTTCATCAGGAAATAAGTAATTCTGATCACCGTGGAGGTTCCTGAAAAGGGAGACAACACCGTGAGGCTTGTTACAAGGAGGGGAGATTGAGGGTTATCCTTGTAAACACCCTTCGGCGTGAGAATAAGCATAAGTTTGAATGAATAAGAGTATTCAAGCAATGCAAGTATAGATTGAGAGAGAGGGAGTGAATGCCCTTTACCTTGGAGTAGGGTTGTTCAAATTGCTCGCCGCTCGTGACTTCTTCGTCGCTCGTTCAGAAAACTCTTGAAAAATGTTTGCCCGATCTTTCGCTTGGTTGTAAATGAGCCGATCGGCTCGGTTCGATTTGTAAACGAGCCAAGCACGAGCAAAGGTCTGCTTAGCTCGGTTCGGCTCGAATACATTTTTATTTATTTATTATATATTTAATTATAAATATACACACAAATTACAGATATATTCATAGCTTTATACATAACATTCTATTGGATTTGGCTCAATGTATGCAAATAAAATATAGTAGCCCACTTAACCCAATAAAAATTTAACACTAAGTTTGATAGTAAAACCACAAGTCATGAGGTGACAGTCTTGACTTCTTTATGTTACAATAAAACAATTTTCTTTGTAATATGCTCATCGTCTCATCAGCCTCAACCCAAGCCTCATTCTCAGACACTCAGATCTCACTATTAGCGAAAACATCAGACAGTTCGACCTTAGTTGTCACCCGATAACGAAAACATCAAAGGAAACCTAGGTTCTGGCCCATATCCCATCATGTACCATGAGTCATGACCTGACTTTTGGTTTGGAGCCGCTAAACATGAAGATATATGTTGTGAATGAACACATCCTTGTTTTAAATATGTTGTTAAACCATGTTTTAAAAGACAACAAGTAGACAATTTTAGGGTATAGTTGACCAAATATATCTTTTTCAGTGATAATAATCATGCATCTAATAAATCCTTTCCGACCTTTGTTATTGAATTCCAACCCCCGGCTATAGTTGATTTAATAGGCAAGTATGACCAAGCTCTTTCGTTATGGTGAATGGAATCTATGACCCTTCGCCAAAGTCTCATTGGTTCCAATTTATAACGCCACCACCATTTGAGTAATAGGCTCATGTTCATATGTTTTAAAGACCCCAAGCCTATGCCAACTTTGTCTTTCGGACCAATGACCCATCGAGAGGGATTTTGCCTTCCATTTTGATAACCTCCTGTTACAAACATCTATTAAATCTTTCCAATACTTCGCCTGATTCATATTGGCCCCGACTTGCACCCCAATATACGTACAAGGTAATGTCCCATGATTGACACGGATTGTGTCGGATACTTCATGTACAATCTCATCGCTCACCCCAATGCCATAGAGATTTGATTTTTGGTGGTTTACCTTCAACCCGGATATGAGATAGAAGCATCTAAGCAACCGTATGATATTGCCAATACAGTGGCTGTCCCAATCACCCATGACCACAACATCGTCTGCATACATAAGGTGCGATAAAGATGGCCCAAAGTTTGGGAGGTTGATACCTTTGATTGTGCCCAAGGATTCGGCTTTCTCCATTGAGGCATGACAAAGCTTCCATAGCGATAATGAAGATGAAAGGAGATAGTGGGTCGCCTTGTCGTACGCCTCGGAAGCATTGGAACTCCCATGAGAGCGACCCGTTAATTAGTACCGAGGCATTCGAGGAATGAAGAATTAATTTTAATTTCTATACAACACCCATTGTTTTACCATACCCAAAACCCATATTCTATCTCTTGGATTCCCCTTTTCTTTTCTCTCAAGACACCCACAAACATAGAGAAATAGAGAAAAAGAGTTCCAGAGAACCCCTACCATTCTGGAAACGGAACCGATTACTTAGTGGCGAAGCTTAAAAATCCGGACTGGGGGTCAGAAGTATATAACTAATTTAAAAAAGAATTGAAACCGTATATACCAAAAAATTTTGTATACGAACACTATATAATCGGAACTTTTGAGCGAAAATTTGCGAGGTTTGGCCGCCCCTCCCCGTCCAAGGAAGGTGCACCATTGCGATTACCCCAGACAAATAACACCTCTTCAACCTTTTTTTTCGTCCTCGCGCAGGATGGGGACAGTAGTGGTGATGATGGTGGTTGACGAAGGTAATGATGGCAGGTGACGAAGGTGAAGATGCATAGTTAACGACGAAGTTGATGATGGTGAGGACCCTTTTCTTCCCTTCTCGCTCCCGTTAAGGGCATGGCGCTTTGATAACGCCCCTATTTGACGGAGCTAGGACGGTGTCGGGGGCGACACTAATCCGATATGGCTACCTCTTTGCTATTCATCTTGGCTTCAAAATGCTTGCGTGATGTTTCATTTTCTTTGAACCGTTTGATGACAAGAGCTACAACGAAAGAAACCAATTTTCTTGAGAGAAAGATCTAGTGGTCCGACTTATGGGACGAGTGAAGAAGCTGCACTGACTTCTTTTTCAATGAGTCGAGTGTACGCATCCAGTGGCGAAACTTGAACGGGAAATTTCGGTGGTCAGAAGTCATCAGTTACGGGGGGCGAAACCGGATATACAAAAAAAATCTATACGGATACTATATAATCGAAACTTTTGAGCGAAAGTTTCGGAGGGTCGGACGCCCCTCCCTACCCCTATGAAGTTGCTCCCGTGTACACATCAACAACTTGGGATGGTTCTTACTTTGGTGGCATTTTTCGTTCAAGATAAAAGAGTATATGACAAGATTTAATCATGACGAGGAAAAAAAAAGAGTATATGACACGATTTTATATTTTTAATAAACACTCCACGTCATTCATTTATGATTTATCCACGTCACAGTTTAAAACTTTTAAAAAAATATTTATAAAATTAGCATAAATTAAAGAGAGAACAAAATTAAGAGCTTTTACGTCGCCTTCAAACCCTTGTTCTTCGTCTTCATCCCTTCCTCTCAGTCCAAGAAACCCTAGAAATTTACAGACATAATCATAATAATAATCCATCCATCCATCCATCCATGAGAACGTCACTCCCACCACTACACCAACAATGAAATGTTATTACACTCAATTCCTTTTCCTTTCTTCCAATAACCCTCACCTTACCACCCTCATCGGCGCCAACCACACCTCCGCCCGTTTCTGTTCCCGTTAGCCTCACTCTAATCATATCCAATTCATTCAATCCACCATGGATCCCACGGTCAACGCTAAACGCGGCTTCCTCCGAAACGCCGTCCTTCGCTTCCTTTTACTCTCTCTCCTTCTCATAGCCCTTCGATTCGCTTACGTCATCACCATCCGAGGCGAATCATGCATCTCCGGTGACGATTTCTGCTTCTTTTCATCCAATCCAATCAATAATAACAGACTCGTCACCGTTGCCGGCGCCGGTGTTTCATCGGCGGTCACTCTCCATCCCGCCGCTGAAACATCACCGGAGTTTCACAAACGAGTGATGTTTTACATCACAGTGTTTCAGGATCTGATCGTTGACGGATTCTTATCGACAAAATCGAAAGCTCTATGCGTTGACACACCGATCGGTGATGACGTGTACGCTTTGAAAGAGATCGGTGTCGATGACGTCATCGGGATCTATAAAAAGGCGGCTAAGCCGTTGGTGGTTAAAGGCCTAGGGTTTCAACAGCCGTTTGAGGATAATATGTTTGATTTTATATTCTCAGGGGATGGTGGATTGGACAGATCGGACAAGGCAGGGGACTTTGCTAAGGAAGTTGGCCGCACACTTAAACCCGAAGGTTATTTCGTTGTTCATACGGCTTCTAAAGATACTTATAGCTTCAATTCTTTTATTGCTTTATTCAATTGTTGTAAATTTGTTCGTTCGCGACATATAGACGGGTTTGGTTCTGAAATTCATGAAATTGTTATGAAGAAAGTAAATGTAGTTAAAATTAAGAAGAAAACAGATGATATATTAAGTCGGAAATGTTCTGTTCCTGGGTATAAACAAGATTTGGTTAAGAGAGCTGAGCCTTTGATAACAAAGGAGCCTTTGAAACCGTGGATTACGTTGAAGAGAAATATTCAGAATGTCAAGTATTTGTCTTCAATGGTGGATATAAATTTTAAGCAGAGGTATGTTTATGTGGATGTGGGTGCTCGGAGCTATGGGTCGAGTATAGCTAGCTGGTTTAAGAAACAGTATCCGAAACAGAACAAGACTTTTGATATATACGCGGTGGAAGCTGATACACATTTTCATGATCAGTATAAGTATAAGAAAGGAGTTACTTTGTTACCGTATGCAGCGTGGGTTAAAAACGAGACTTTAGTGTTTGAGATTAATCAAACTCCTGGGGATGAGAATGTGGAGCAAGGTAGAGGAATGGGGCGGATTCAGCCGGTGAAATCAGGTGGTGGGATTGTGGGTTCTGTTGATGAAATTCAAGGGTTTGATTTTGCTGAGTGGTTGAAGAACACAGTTTCTGAGAAAGATTTTGTGGTGATGAAGATGGATGTTGAAGGGACTGAGTTTGATTTGATCCCGAGGTTGATTGAAACCGGAGCTATATGTTTGATTGATGAGGTTTTTCTTGAATGTCATTATAATCGGTGGCAGAAATGCTGCCCTGGTGTTAGGAGTCCCAAGTACCAGAAAACTTATGGGCAATGTTTGGATTTGTTCAAATCGTTAAGACAGCGAGGCGTTCTTGTTCATCAATGGTGGTAAATGGTAAAACACCCTATACTTTGTTTTTCCTTCATTGGTATTTTTCATACTTGAATTGTTGTTGTTCTTTTTACAGCAGGTTCTTCTGCATTCATTTAGATTTTACTTGAAAGAAAGTTCACCCATTTCTGTATCCATAATAATGTTTATATCTATTTGTTTGTCATTTACCATTCTTAAATTATGTTAGAACATCAAGATTCTTCACCTTCAAATGCATCATGTGTTCTCAAATTTCAGTGACCAAGATTAGTGATGAAATTGAATGTCCTAGGAGTGTTTGGATTAGATAATTAACTATAATACAACATGGTATGGGTCTTTAATCTATGGGAGATGTTTGGATTTGGGTGTTCATGGTTCAATTTGAAAACATCCAAATCGGTCATCGATTCGGCTTCAAAATTAGTGTTCAAATCTTTTGGGTTTGTCGGTTTAGCAACTTTTAAACGCACCGAACGGTTTGTTTTTACGGTTTATACTCGAGAACTGGTCGACAACTGGACCGTAGGATTTTGGGCTGTGTGGCTTTTTATATTTCAATTTATAAAATATTTGGAGTTTAGTTTAGCAATACGATTCATAGAGATTTTTACTCTTGGACTATGTTTTAAAAAGCGCGCTTGAGGCGCGCTTAAGCGCAAAGCGCACCTAGGCGCAAATCCGTGCGCCTTATGTAACCCTAGGCGAGCAATGTACGAAAAGCGCAAGTAAAAAAAGCGAGAAAAGCGCGCTTTTTGTACACATGATGTTTTGTGCTTAAAATTGTTATACATGTAGCTAAAAAGGTTGTACATTTTAGTTAAATCATATATA
The DNA here is from genome assembly GCA_030844895.1 of Ambrosia x helenae. Taxonomy (NCBI): domain Eukaryota; kingdom Viridiplantae; phylum Streptophyta; class Magnoliopsida; order Asterales; family Asteraceae; genus Ambrosia; species Ambrosia x helenae. Next base: position 14,079 of record JAUTDX010001294.1, on the reverse strand, counting down.
TATATATATACCTTATTTGTATCTATATTTTGAGTAAATAATGCTAAAAACCTATAGCACATATAAAAAAAATTATATAATTGTCTAGCGCCTCGCGTACGAAAAGCCCGCAGCTTTTGCGCTTTGTGCTTTGCGCCTAGGTTTTAGACCTCGTCGCTTTTGTGCGCTTCGCGCTTTTTAAAACCAAGCTCTTGGAACATTACCACTTCTTTATTTTGATTGAATTCTGTTTTAATATAATAGCCAATGAGCCAAACCATGAAACCAAACCGAAGAAAAAAAGTTAGTAACGGTTTGGTTGTGTTTGAATTATCAATGGTTTTGTTTTGCTTTATAATAATGGTTAAATCACCACTAAAGGGTTGGCTCATGGTTGGATTAGAAACAGTTGGTCTCATGGTCCGATTAAAAAGCGGCAGAATATGAACATATTTGGATATTTTGTGTTACATGTGGGGGTGAGGGTTTGGCCAATCTTAATTTATTATGCTATAGGAATGGAATTTGTCCACATTATCACATCTTCAAGTGGCATCATAATAATTCTTGTCTTTTTGGCCCACTAATCTTTTTTTTTTTTTTTTTGCTTGTTTCTTGATCATCCTTGATTATGGTTGTTAAAGCCTAGAGTAGAGGGTGATTAGATTCTTGTACAAGTTTAAAGCATTAGGTACAAGTCATTGCATAATTGTGAATACAAAGATTTTGTAGGTGATGGGGCCAACACATTAAATGAACCATATATGTCCATTTTTGAATCTAGGCTGTAATGAATGATGCATGCATGTAATGTAATGTTGTTGGGTAGGTTTGTTCCTTTTTGGCCCAATATTCAAAAGTGGTGTGCTTTTCATAAATACATGGTTTCTGGTTGGACTACTTTTAGCAAGGATGATCTTTTGTCTTCAACGGGAAATTTATTCACAATCACCCAGTGCAAAGCTTGGTTCTTGAATCGGTGAGGACAAGACTCAATTTTTTTTCAATCGGTAGTGGCCGGAAGATCAAATTGGTGGTGGTTGGACTTAACCCGAACTCAATTTACCTATGAAAATCGCAAAATTTAACCATTGTGCCAAAAATCGGTGGGGGTCGGGGCCCCTGCGGGCCCTAAAGAACCTTCGCCCCTAACAGATACAGAGCCAGCAGCTATACAAAACAAGGCATTTAGAGCATTCACAATAGAATCTCCATCCCCCATCCACTTACAACCAATCGCAACCACATATTACACTAAACCCCATTAAATTTTCTCTCTCCTCTACTCGCAACCACTTTCAACAAATATTAAAAAATAAATACAGTTTTCCCTAAAAGATTCCCAAAGAACCCAATATTTATTTACCGACACACTGTAGATTCCCCATTTTCTTCACTCACAATCACTTCCAACCCCCCAAAAAATATAGGGTTTTGTCACCAATTTTTTTGAGGTTTAGTCAAGTTATTTCATTTCAATGAATGAATTTCGGATCGATTCTTCACCCGTAAGAAACCTAGCGCTTTTATCTGCTTCATCAACCAAGCTGGATCCACCTTTTTGTTTAAATGAAATCGGAAATTGGATTTAAATACTCCAAACTATTTCTCGTTAGCCGATATCACTCTCAAGTCTCAACTATCACTTTTATTACCAATACTTCTAATTTTACACTTCTTTTCCCGTATCACCCTCAAACTAACCAAACACTAACTCAGTTAGTTCTTCTGATGACGTGGCATTTTTTCTATGTGGCATGCTTACGTAGGAAAAAAATGTCACTTCATCAAAAAAAAAAATAACTAGCAGAGATAGTGTTTGGTTAGTTTGAGGGTAACATAACAAAATTTAAAGTTGAGAGTATTGGTAGTAATAGTTAAGAGTGATATTGGCCAACGAGAAATAGTTAACCCTTATTATCGTCATGGTTAAGGATGACATGGATATTATTTATAGTAAACTTACCCAAGCATAGATTTCTTCGAGATTAGAGGATTCCTCTGGACCTGAACCATGTGCTTCCTGCACCCGAAACTCCTATACACCCTTTTCCCCCCAGAAAGTTTGCATTTTACACTAAAGTGTGTAAATTTGCAAATTATCGGGATCCCATTTACCAAGTTTCTGTTCAGGGTGCTTTGGTTCCATGGGGTTCATATTTCTCAAATAAATCTTTTTGGCCTTAGCCGTATTAACCATTTCGAGCTTTCCTGCCATGCCTTGAGGTCGAAGGCCGACCTGAATGTTTTTAGGGCTTTCCTGTCGTGCTTCGGTTCCATGGAGCACTAGACGCGGTGTTTTATGCGTCTTGTTAATTCACGCTAAGATCTATAGATTTTACAGTTTCGGCTTGAAATTGTTATAGGAAACCTTTCATATTTTCAGTTATAACCTAAAGCCGCAACGAGCTTTAGCATGATTACGACACCCGAAAACTTTAGTTATTCAATTGACGTTGGAAATGCATTTTTTTTTTCAAGCAATACTTCTTAGATTTTATAGGATAAAGTATATCAACACTTACACCATGCAAGATTTGAATTTTAAGCATCAAGATATCTCTTAAGGCATAAGGGGCGCTCCACTGAAGAAGTTTTCACTTCACTGATTTCTACTAATCCTGCACTGCCATGATGTCACTTCACTGAAACATTTTTTTAAAGACAGCACTCCACTGATCCTTTAACTAATAATAATAATAATAATAATAATAATAATAATAATAATTGTTATTAAATAAAAATAGAAAACAGAAATAAAATAATTAATATACCCTAGGACTAGGACGGTAAACAAAAAAAAAGGTATATTAAAATACTAATTTTTAATTCTTTTCTTTCTTCTTCTACACTCTTCTTCTTCTACATCTACACTCTCTATTCTTTTCTTTTCTTTCATTCCTTCTTTATCTTCCCTTCTTTTTTCTAATCCAACCATCTCACATAATAACAAGGATGAAGAGAAAAGTTTGATAATATATAGTTGATATATATTATTATTGGCCACTGAGGCCATGGCCCAGTGGTGGGGACTAGGGGTGATAGGTGATATAAGGTGGAAATCAGGAGATCGAGTCCCCGGGTGAATAATGGGGTGATTGTAATTAGCCATTCAAAAAAAATATATATATTACTATTGATGATGAAGAGAAAATATGAAAGAGAGAGAGAGAGAAATCACAATTACCAACACGGTAACTACCAGTATGGGTGGCGACGGTGTTACCGTGCTGGTAGTGGGATACCGTGACCAATTCTGGTAGCGCCTCGTCAGTCGTCCCCCTTAGGGGTGTTGGAAATGAAATTGAAACTGAATTTGATGGTAGGGAGAAATCTAACCCGACTTTGGATTTAGGTGGGTGTTATTTGATTTATGCAAGCGGGTTTGATTTTATTAGGTTGTGCACGTTTTTTAGGTTGTACGTAAAACTTTTTAGATGTATAAACTTTTTTCTATCATTTCATTTTTAGTATTCGACGCTAGTAAATATTATTGGTTATAAACTTTTTAAGTTGCACACAATTTGTTCTCTTTTATTGTCTTTAAATTTTCATTGATAATAATTAATTTACAAGTATGGTATGCACGTCTCACGTACATTACATTGTATCACGCCTTGGCTTTTGGAACCTAAGCGTCCCTTACCTCTTATAAGTTATAACCATGATACGAATTAGCTTGTTTTCAATTAATGTATATGATGATATGAAATGAAATAATATTTATACAAATTATATAAACGAAAGTTTATTTACTTTTGATGAAGTAAAAACTAAAAAGAAACATGAAAGTAATGTTATGGTACAAAATACATAGGATTTGGAAGCTTAAAGGTCCTATTACCAACAAATTGGCCATGAAGATCACTCCATTGGTCACCTACATTTCCCCATATTCTATAACCTTCTTCCACCAACTTCCTTCTCATTTCTGATTTGTAAACCGTTCCACTTTGCCCTTTGTATGTTTCACTCCTAACACATGTCAAAATTTTTTAAAAGAAAAAAAAAATAGAAAGAAATAAGTTAGAAAGTGCCTATTAATGAACCTTTAAAAAGTACCTAGAGTCACTCTAGCAAGGATCACAAAGTCAAATCAAGTTTTCATTGTTTTTTACCTTTGACCCCAGTAACACAAACTTGATTTTACCTTTACATTGATATTGGTGGGATTTTGTTGAGTACACTAATAACGAGTTATCTAACTTATCTTATTTAAAAAATTACCTTAGAATGAGTCGTTCAAAACCGAAGAATCCTTGAAAGTGTAAATTATGAAGAGTGGATTGCTCAAACGTCCTTTCATCTCTACCACTGATGAGAAACACCTTGAAACCACGGTCTATCAGCTTTTGAAACAATCGTAGGATAGGAGGAATCGCTCGGGCTATGCCTCTTGATGCCCATTCTTTAAACGCTTGAGGGTCGTATGGGTCACCCCTACATTAAATACAAACAAACAAATGTAACAAGTTAGCAACATTAATTATTGGTTTCAAACACCGATTTAATAAACAAGTTTAAAAAATAATCCCATCAACATGTTTACCGAATCTCTTTCCTTTATAGTAAAAGATATTCGAAAGACAAGTATCATCTACATCCAAGATCCAAGCATCCATACCATCTTCCGACATAACAATCTCGTCCACGTAACTACTTATTTGATCAACAATCAAATTAAGATCAGAAGCATATTGGCCACCAAGCATGTAAACCTCAACATCATAGAGGCATTGAATTGGGACAGTGCGCCACCCTTGTATGTTGTTCACCTCCACCGCTAGCCGCCAACTCAAACAGTAACTCAACGACAACTCCACCAATCGACCGCCATAGTGTGAGTGATCTAAACCTTTTGTGCTCATAACTATCTTTAATAAAACAAATAGAAGAGAACACACTAGGGCCTCTCTTTGGTTCTTCATCTTGTTGCTAATCACGTGCCCTGCACGTTTGATATATGCATGAAATTAGTTTAATATATAAAGTCATTATAAAAAAACATTTCAAATGCGAATTTAAATTATAAAACATACCGGTTTCAAAATGAGTAAAGGCCTAAAATTTACAAAGAGTGGTTTCTTTGGCAACGACTACATATCCCATGCTTATATAGCAATACAAAAGGGAACATAAAATATATATTGTGCTATAACTTTTTAGTATAAATTGTTTTTATACTAAACAAAATTGTTTTAGTATTACTTAATATATTATCTTGCGAAGTTGCATAGAAGTTTGACAAATAACGAAAACAGAAATCCAATATCGAAACACACTTTGAGACCAAAAAAAAATAATGTTGATTTAAATACTTATGCATTGTATCATAACTTCTTTCATTGATTGGTTTTGAATCTATGATGTAAAATAAAACAATACGGTTTAATCTGACATGAAGAAAGGTAAATAAACGTCCAGAATTCATACGTTTTGAATTATTTAATTAAAAAAAACCATCAAATAAAAGCGTGAGACTTTTTAAAAGTCAAAACCGTCTCTTTGGATGGGAGTCAGACAACCTGTCTATAGCTTGTTATCGGCGCATACGGTGTAGTAAGATGTTTCGAACCAATGACGGATCTTGAACAAAAACATTGGTAAGGCCGGACTCAATTTGGTAGGGTCGGATTCAATATACATAAATTTTTTGGAAATTGTCGGTAAAATTTATATTACGAATCAAAAAGTTGGGCGGGCCAGATTATACATTTGACCGTTATCCAAGTATAGTGTTGCATACGTCGGAAATAGAAAGTGTATTGTTTGACACAACCATAAAATGGGAAAATAGTCGGAAGGCACTAAAAGCTATGGTATGTAGTGGATATACACTATATACAATTCCTTTGGTGTTAGTTGTCGGTAATTCAAAATGTCCGACCAATCACTAGTGGTTAATGGATTGTTTGGTAAACCAAATAAATAAAAAAATGTAAAATGCAATAATTTGGTATTTCAATTAAGGTTGTGTAAAAAGGCATTGAAATGTATTAAGTTTTCTATCTATGGTAGTTAAATTTCTTATTCAAGATATTATGCATTTTAAGTTTAAATAAAACCTCTAACCAACATGTTATGCATATATGCATATATGCATACCGCCTATCTCTTCACAAAAGTAATCTTAGGTCTCATGACATATTATGTGTAACGTCACGATAATTAAATCCAATTAAACACTACTATATTATATAAACATCCAATATAAATAGTTGTGATGTTAAAAGTTAAATGGTTCAAAGGTAATTACTCAAAAGTTATATTGTATAAGGCTTTACGCCCATCTAAATTAGTAAGTAAAAAAATGGAAAGGCGAACCATTGAATGATCCGCCCTTTTCCACATACCATTTGCATGCCCGCCTAAACCAGTGAACGTTCCGTCATCGTTGAGTCGTTGACTGCACCCAGAACCACATAATTAGTGAACCCTCCCCCTCTTCGGACAATTCCAAATTTCAACTATGCAATCCATAATCAAGTATTCAAGTTCTAGATAACAATATGAATTGCTTTACCTTGTGTTGGTTGTATTTATTAATTGTCTTTGAATCTATGATTAGTTTTAGTTAATTTGATTAGGGTTTAGATTATGCTTGATTAAAAGTTAAAACCGTGGTTAGTTTATTTGGTGAGTTTTGTATTAGTTTATTATTTACTGGATTATGTTGATTATGTGACTCAATACGATTCGATCTGAACGACCAAACCGACCAAGAGTTACTTTTAGATATAGTGATACAACTAGGCTAAAAAATTCCTGACCTGATGAAAAAAATGTTTGGGACTATCACTCTACTGTCATGTTTAAATTTTATGCCACAAAAGAGAAATGGATGGCAAAATTTTATTCTATTTTTTGATTAAATTAAAGGGGTTAGAATCAAATACACAGTGGAAAAAAATAGGAAGTCGTAGGAATGGTATCAAATGGACTCCGATTGCACTCATTCAAGCGGCATTAGAATCTTGTCTCATTAAACTCTACGATCTTAGTTTTTAGATTTTCGTGTTTTTGGAATTTTAGCTTGTAGTTTTTAGAATTTACGTTATATCATTGTGTCTTTTATGTAGCATTGTGTCTTTTTCTTATTTTCATCATTGTGTCATTTTTGCGATTAATTGTGTCTTTTTTCTTTAGCATCATGTTATACTTTTTGGCATTGTGTTATATTTTATGGCTCATTGTGTCATATTCGTGAGCTATTTTTTTTTTGTATTCTTCTCATCCTTCTCATTTTTATTACACTATATAGGATATGTTGACCCTAAATTAAAGATATATTTTACTTACAAAACACATAGCCATGCAAAATTTACAAGAAAATACAATGAAGTATTTGATAATAACATACCAATTAGCCATTGCTTGGAATACATATATACATCTACATCCCACTTCAATGTATGGAGTATGATGAAACAATTGGGTTTCAAATTCAATTTGAATTGAATACGCAAGCTTCTTTGCGCATGGTGATTGGCTAAAAAAGAAATATATTCCACCATCAAAAAAAGAAAGAAAATAATAGAGATTGTCACTAGTCGCTTAACTCTTGAAGTCAACTGATAACTAGTAAATGATGAGATCATTTAACACGTGGCCCAATAGTCACCATTAAATAGAGTTGTAAATTTTAGGTGGGTAGGCTAAATGGTTAAACACAAACACGACTAAAATCTATACTATCTTATTTATAAAGCATTTTACAAAAACCTCTTAATTTTTAAGTAATACAACTACAAAAGCTAAAGTACAACAAATAATGCATATAATAACTACTTTTTAAGGGTATTTATGTCTTTTCAAACATAAGTTACACACATACCCCTTATTAGTTATAATTTCCCCCTTTATCTATTTATACTATATTATAATTTTATACAATACTTACATATTTGTCCATCAACTTTACTTAATTTTTGTTTATTTAAATAGTAATTACACTTTTGCACCTTTATTTTAACCAACCACCACCCACGATTTTTAAACGTTCATAACTTTTTCTGACGATAATAGTTTATTAATATTATTACACCGTATAAAAGAGCACTTTATTCTCTTTAATTTGAATATAGTATTGTTATAGTTTTTAATTTTAAAAAAAAATATATGTTAGGGTTAAGCAATAACCGAAACGAAAACTAAGAAAAAAAACGAAAACGAACTGAAATCATCTAAACTTTATTATAATACATTTCCCAATGATCACTTAAAATTCAAGTTTTACAAGTATATTGCTTAGAGTACAAAACACAATGCAGATATTAACTTATTTTTTAGGGCAAACATGTCTTTTAAAAAATACTTACACATGTGTCTTTCATCTTTGCTCAACTTTTGTTTATTTAAATAATAATTACACTTTTGCACCATTAGTTTAACGAACTACCCCCATGATTTTTAAATGTTCATAACTTTTTCGTGCGTAAATATTTTCTTAATATTATTACACCATATAAACAAGCATTTTATTCTTTTTAATTCGAGTATAGTATTGATGTAGTTTTTCATATAATATGATATGTTTAAGTAATAACTGGAATGAAAACGAACTGGATTAGACGAAAAATAATAGTTACATGTTTTCCCTTGTTTTAAGGAAACTTCCCCCATGATTTTTAAATGGCCTTAATTTTTTCATTGGTTAACTTTTTTTTTTTTAAAAAATTATCTTAAAAACGAGAATTTTATTCTCTTTAATTTGAGTATAGTAATGCTAATATTTTCATTGTAATTTTAAAAAGTTGATGTATTATGTGATTTACCAGGGCCGACTCGACCATTTTAGGGGCCTAAAACGAATTTTAAATTTTAGGCTCTTTTAGCATAACAGAGACCACAGTAAAAAAAAAATGCAACAGAAGATAGTTGGACTTTGATGATCGTGATTTTACGATTCAAGTATACGACCTTTCACCGTTACTACACAATTTGATTCGATTTCCATTCCTCACTTTCCCGCTTTCATTTTTAACCTAACCTTGTTGCCTTTTTTGGAACGAGATACGATTCAATACTACACAAAAAATTCGATACAAATATAACATAACATCATAGAATGGGGGCCCAAAAAGATGGGCACTAAGCCATGCTTTAGTATACTTATACTTTGGCCAAAGTTTAGTTTTGGTTATTAACAAATTAACTTAACTGGACTGAAAAATGACAATCTTATCAAATAAACAGAATCAATTAACCGATCGGTTAATAAGATTATTTAACCGTTGACTTTGTTTTGATTGAGCCTAATAATTGAATTGAACCATGCATACTGGTAAAAGTAGCTGTGTTCCCGCCGCATCGCGCGGGCACACTACTAGTATTTACAAACACAACTTACATATTTATTCATAGCATGGCCAGCCCTGAGGGGGTGCGGGGAGGACTCCTGGCCCGGGCCCAAGTTATAAAGGGGCACTTTGAGCGACGACAAGTGTTTTTTTTTCTGAAAGTATATTCTTTCTGTTTTCGACCCAAAAAAATCTCATCTTGAACATCATTGGTTATAAACGCAAGAAGGTGAAGAGTAGATAAGAAAGAAGATGAGTCGTACATGAAAAACTAGATTGGAAGGATACGACAGAATTAAAGAAAGTTGAAGTGTGTTAATTGAGATTTGTATTGTGGTACAGTAATTGTGCATCCTTTGCAGTAATTTTTATATATTATTGTACTACATAACAAAAATTGTCTCACGCTTTTGCATATGATGCAAGGCAAATTCATTTTATTAAAAAACTTTCGAAGCCTAGACATAAATAATGGCCCTTCAAATTATTATGGAATTTTAAGAAATTGTGGTATTTTTATTAGCCAAGCAGCCCAAAAAATTAATTTTTCAAATTATTATGACACTTTTAATTCTATATACGGTTCGACCGGTCCAACTAGAGAACTAGTAAGGACACCAGTTCAACGTCCGCCCTCGGTTATGAAAACATTGCTTAAAAGACCTAAGACTAAAGGGCACATATGTCGCGGCTCGGCCCGGACACCTGAATTTTCAGGGCCGGCCCTGATTCATAGCATGTCGTGTCAAACACATTAAAATGGTGTAATGTTTTCGGGTTGACTCATTTAACGTTCTTTTGCGAATATTAATAATAGCATGTTACTTAGTTAACATTTTAAGCAATCAATTACCCGAGGCTTAAATAAAATATATCGGTAATTTGTGTCCTTTTAGACTTAAATTGTTTTTATTTCCTTATCTCATTATCAATTAGAAAACATGGTTTAATCCGACTTTTTTAGGTTAGAGAAAGCAAATTATAAAAATTGAAGGTTGTGTAGCTTGAACTAATGAAAAAGACTAATTAATCGAACTTAATGGTTCTCGTTAAAAAAAAAATCGAACTTATAGTTAATTAAAGGTTTGAAAGACAAAATAATTACAAGAACAAGAATTAAGAATGAAATGCGATGGGTCACAGATGCAGTTTGTGGCTGGAAAAAGAACTAATTTGGGCTCAAATTAATACTAGTGCTGAAAGCCTGGAGTGCGAAGGATATTAAACGGGCAATGTGTTGGGTTGGGTTACTACTGGATCGAGATGAAGGAATATTTACACGAGAGTTTATACGGTAATTTCACCGCAAAAGATAAGGCAGAAAATGAAAAAAAATCAATCAAGATTCGACAATTGTGAAACTTTATTTCTTTCTAGTCCATGGCTGCCTAGTTTATTTTATCGATGGTTTGGTTATTAACTTAACTTTTATGCATAATATTTGTATTCCACACTTGAATTTTTATCGGGTTGTGATACATGGGGTTAATCAAATTCTTGTGATATTTTTTTTCTTGTATTATTTTATTAGACGAATTATCGTTATATTTTTCAGTATAACGATAATTATTTTTAAGAATTTGAACCTTGTATTTATCATGTGCATGTGCTTTTATAGGTGTTTTGGTGTGATTGACTGTGCGCTAATTTGGTACACGGTTTATCATTACCCCACCAATCGTACCTAGTACACCCTAGTTAGTTTACTTAAGGATCGGTTGGTTGTGTGTGTTATGTGTAAGTAGATGAATCATACTTTAGGTCACTGGTAGGAACATTATAAGCTATGTTATGTAGTTTCTCAAAACAGTATTCTCATCTATTAAGTCTTGCAACTAAGTTTCAACCTAAAACCGAAAGTTATTACTTTCAACTCTTGTATTTTGTTTCTTGCTTTTTAATTTCATTGCAATTTAGCTTAGCTTAGTTAGTTCAAAAATCTTCGATCAAAGCGTTTGCATTTTCTATCTTTAATCAAATAACTCGTCTAATACTAACAATATGTTCCCACATATGATAGTGATACCCTACTTACCCTTAGCGACGGTTGTCACACGACCACAGTCCACACATACCAAAGTAAAATGACAATGAGTGATGAAACTATTAGGTCTGGTTTAATGTATTGAATCTGTTTTCATCTGAAGAAATATAGTGTGCATGCCTCCTAAATCTATGGTGGAAAGGATGTGTGTAATTTGACTTAACCACTGATCCAGTAATAATGATGTCATTTGTACTTGCGCATGGATGATGAATAATGAAGTCTGGAGCCACATGCCAAGTATTTATAAAACTTTGTCAAAATTTTCTGAATATAACTTCAATGATGTGAAATAAAATAAATCATACGAAATTACATCAAAATAGATGTTAAACCGGTAACAAGCTACGTCGCTAACCATTTTAAATAACAAAACTTAGTCTTTAAAAAATACATTCATACATTGGCGGACATCAATCAATGTGAGGGCAGCACCCCCACTACCCCTCAACTTTTCCAGTTAAGTGGATTTTGAGCCCAAGACCATATCACCACTTAAAGTCCACCGGATCACTTAAAAACCCAACACCACTCACCACTTTAAAACCCCACATCTCAATCCACCTGATAACTCAAAAGCCCTGGCTCGAGCTTGATTAACTTATGAGAGCTCGAACTTGAGATCGGCTTGTTGGTAGTTTCTCAAGCTCAAGCTCAACTCGTTTATTATCTATTAGTTAGTATATTATATACAAATAATATAAATGATAGGTTCGTTTAGGCTCCAAACTCAATAAGTGAAGCTCAAGCTCGTTTACTAAACAAACATATTTTTTAGGTTCAAGCTCGGCTCATAAACAAGTTTAAATAAGGTCGATTAGGCTTGGAAATCCTAACGAGCTTCACATTGTATAAAAGTACGGTAATTTTTTTTGAACGTTACCTCTAAAAGTTTGGTTTAAATCCTACACTTTTCATAGATCTAGGGGTCATGACATAACTATGCATGACCTGTTGGACTCGACTAAGTGGCTTCACAACCTCAGGCGCAAGGAAACTAAAAGTATCAAATGCAAATGGTATAAACACATGCTGGTTGTCAATGCATGCTTTCTTGTATTTGGTCGTTTTGCCAGAAGCAGCTTTCAATGGTTATCTATTATATTCATGTGATTAATTATTATCTTCTAATAGAGTTGTAAACAAACCAAACGTTCAGCGGGCAGTTCATAAACGCTCGGGCGCGATTTCTTTGTGTTTGTTCGTTTAATAAAAGAATGAATATGAACAAGAAATTCCGTCCGTTTAGTTAAACAAGCGAATATGAACAAAGTAGTGTTCGTTCATTTATATTCATGAATGTTAAGTAACGTGTTACCTAATTACCCCTTTGAACCAATAAGCAAGTCCAAAACTTAGATTTTATGAATTAAGTTGATACTATTGTTAAAAAGCAATTAAAAAGATTTTCTTCCGTTTCTCATCTTTCATTTTCCTCCATTTTTACACTTTTTTTTTTTTCTTTCCTGTAGTTGAATATACTAATATATTTTTACCAAATTAGTATTTACCCCTTTGACACACAACTGCATAACTAATAACATGTTTGGCTCTCCAACTCCTTATTTCCTTATCTCCTTTTCTACCTCCTTATCTCTTAATCAAAAAGTCACCAAATCCTTACTTATAACTTATCTCCTTTTCAACTCACAAAAACTTCTTTTTCAACTCATTACCCAAACAAACTTATCTCCCTTTTTGATTAAGGAGATAAGTCATGAGGGGCAAACATGGCCTAAGTCTATATTAATTAAGTTGATAGTATATTATTGTGTTGTGAAGAAACTAAAGACGTGTTTATCCAAGATCTGCCCCCTTCTCCCTATCTATCTTGGTTTGTGTATCTCTTTAACTAACGTCCAATCAAAAAAAAAATAAAAAAAAAAGAAGAAGAAGAAGAAGAATTCCTTGGAGATATAGTAGTAGAAGGAGATGGGGGTTGTGGTTACAACCTTGATTTTTGTGGCTATTGGATAATCGCTTCTATTTGCGGTCTTATCATCTGCAACAAAGGGCCCTTCTGCTAATCTGTACCCTTCTTCTCTTCTTTCTTTTTTACAGTACTTATCACATCATTAATTAAGTATCTATTTGTTCTACATACATTTCAAATGTTCCATTTTATTCTTCTTTCTCATTTTATTTAGTTTAATTAAGATGCTTTACTACCACACTTGTATTCCACTAATTTTTATTTTGATGTTTGCGGTGGTTTGTGCAATAACTTGATAGACATCTCTTTGTTACATGATAATAATTTTTATTTTGATGTCTTATTGACTGTTTGTTTATCATGGGATATTTTTACTACTTATTCTTTTAATGCAGGTTACACCTCACTTTGGTGATCTCTGCAACAGTATGCTGCTGGCTGATGTAAGTTTCCCACCTTCATTCTTAGTTACACTTTATTTATGTTGATTAAAAACCATCTACAGTATTTCGAAAGTTTGTTAATCAAGTATATGTTATATACTTATATTGGATCTAATATGTATAGTGCTATTAAGTTATTTAAATGACATGGCTGCTTAATAGCCAATCATCTTCATCATACTCAGTAAATCCCACTAATAGCAAGCTAGGTAGGGTCTGAATATGGTAAGATGTAGACATCCTTACCTATACCCCGTAGGAATAGAGAGACGGCCTCCGGTGAGACCCTCATATATCCTAAAATTGCCATTATTAGAAGTAACCGGATATCCTAATTGACAATGTGGAATGCTAAAATGTGGGTATGAGTAGTTTTCTCTT
>JAUTDX010001293.1:0-81959 GCA_030844895.1 Ambrosia x helenae | reverse complement strand
CCCATGCATCGATCTTATGAATTAGCATGTGTTGGCGTTTGCCAATGCCATTTCTACTACTGCAACTATTGTCCGAGAGTGGGTGGTTTTCCAGAAGCCGAAGGTGGAGCTTGTTGCGGAGAAGGAGGCAGTTTGAGGAGTGAGGCGGAAGTTTGACCAAGAGAGGGATGCTGTGGAAAGTAGATTAGAAATACGGGAGGCGGAGTGGGAGGAAGTCGGGGAGGAGTTTAAGGGCAATGACATTTGCTTTAGTGGTGTCGACAGTGATGGGGGGCTGGGGGCTGTTGTGGCAATTGTGGGGGCGGTGGTGGCGGCTGACTGGCTAGGGTGGTAACGATGGCTGGGGAGGGGTGGTGGCTAGCTGACAACAGGGTTAAATTTTATCCCACGTTTAAAAGAAATATTAAATCCCAAGTAAGAAAAAAAAATAAGGGCTGATAATTTCTTTTATTATTTGTAAACAAAATATGTGATAAATGGAATTCAAATCTCAATTACAAGAGACTATTTAAATTAAACACAGTAAAAATTAAAATGTACATTGTAATTATTATAAAGATACACTTAGTAAATGTTGTTGTGAGGAGTCATTACTATAGCTATCTTAAGGCTTACATGCTTCCACGTGTTCTGATCTCCCCAATTTGAAGATCTCATATACAAACACTAATTTCCTCTCATCTTTGTCTCTAAATTTTGGTATACAAACAACACAGTAAAAATTTAAATTCACATTCCAATTCATATATAAACCTTAAATATAACTCGAAACCTTGTATTCTCTGGTCTCCCACCTTTCATCACTAGAAGCTGTGACAGGTGTTATACTATTGTTATTGTTGTAATCCTTGTTCCGCACACCACTTGCTAATTCCCTGTTCACGAAATAATCGACCAATAGAAGACAGGTTAACTTCAAATCACTGAAAACGAAAGCTACTTTACGAAAGGTGAAAAGAAAATCGCCATACTTTTTTCTCTATCAAAGGGGGTGTATCCCTTTGATGAAATATAAAATAATACGAACCCAAATGGAACCTTGAATCTTGATCAATACAGAAATAGTTTCTTTAGTTAAAGTCATTACTTTATCGTTTATCATGAATGGTTGGAAACGACATGAAAAAAATTTGAAAGTGTATATCTAAATAATATTTAGGAGAGAATAATGTAAAAATGATTTTAACGTAAGAAGGGTAAGAAGGAATAAGAGGTTAACACATGTCACTAGCTAAAAGAGTGTTATTGTTCATCACCATAATTTGTTAGATTTTTTTCAAGTTTAACCCATATTTTTAAAACGGCAGTAAATTTTTCATACAACATTTATTTTTAAAAAATACACCATAAAAACATGCTTTTTATTCTCTTTCATTTGCATTACCATATTGTCATAGTTAACAAAAAATCATTGGGTTGATCATTGGGTTGATAGCTTGCGTTTTGTTAAGGGTCCCTCATACCCTCCTGCTCTTCGTTCCATTGAAACCCACAACCAAATCCTTCTGTTCATCACGTTTGGATACTCGGAAACCGAACCTGTTTGCTTGTACTCTGTTCTTCACTTTTCCCTCACTAATTGTATGTTATAATCCAATTATTTCCTCCAGATTAATCGATTAGGATTAGGTTTTGAAACCGTTAAGACAAATCATGGATTGATCGTTGTTATGGTGGGTTATTTGTGTGATTATTGGGACAAGTCTGGGTTTGGTATTAATCGAATTAGTTTATAATTTCCCATGTCAGATAGTCAACCAACTAGTAACTTAGACCAGCCGGCTTTTGTCTTTATTTAATAACTCAAAGACCCGGGTCCGATAAACGCAAGTTATACCTGATAAAACGCAAGTTATACAATATTTCCATTTAGATCAAAAGTCCAAAATCCTTATTATCCTTCTTATGTTAAGATACTGTTTACACAATATTTTCTGTATATATTAATATTCCAAAGCATGAAACTCTACATGACACTCAAAGAGACCATCATCCTCCTTTGAGTGTGCCATGTGGCATCCTCATTATTTAATTCAAAAATTTCTTTCCCTCTCATGTTTCCCCACAATTTTCAAACGTTAATAACTTTTATAAACGAGATTTTAAAAAAAAAAATTACACCAAATTAATAAACGTTTTATTATATTCCCAACGAGTGTCCTAGTGCTATACAAAAACAACAAAAAAATATATTTTTTTTGGTTTTGTTCATATAGGAAAAAATCACAATGTGTTCAGGTAATTCATTAATCATTTCTAGACAAGTCACTAATCATGTTCAAACTAGGAATTCTATTTTCATCAAGAGCAGAATATGTTAAAACTACTCCTTTAAAAAAAGTCACACATTCAAGACTACCGTCTCAATCACGCACTGTAATTGTTGTTTCTAGCTCTGTTTCTCATCCAAATATACATCTTATTTTTAATATATATTTTCATTCTTATTCCCATGATTAAAATTATTGTTTTTTCATATTATAGTACATTAATTTTTATGTTACATCATAACACATATTTTATCACATCATATTAGACTTATCTATCCCCTTTTATCACCTCATATTAGACTTATCTATCCCGAAAAGCTTCGGGAATATAATCTAGTATATAATATAACGATTGGAGTGAGGACACATGACACTTGTCTTTATCTTTATTATTACTTTACTATAAAATAAAAATCTTATCTCTCATCTAAAATAATACTATTAAATCATAGTTTCATATTTATCTCGTATTTATTTAATATTTATTTTCTTAACTAATTTTTTTTATATTTTCGCTTATTAAAAACCATTTAATATTTTATTGATAAACAAACGTTATATCTCAATCGCGCGCTACAATGGTTGCTTTTGTCTTTGCATTTTGTCCAGACATACGTTCTCTATTTAATATACATTTTATTCTTATTCACATGCAAATTGTTGATTTATCATATTATAGTACATTAATATCAATGCTACATCATGTATTTTTTCTTAATATTAGATTTGTCTATCTAAAAAAGATCCTAAAATATAACATAGTTAATGATAAAATAATTAAAAAAATATTGCTATTACTTCTATTATCAGTGTTATCTATCCATAATCATTATTTTAACAGAAAGAAAATGTCATCAAATACTGAAAGTCACACTTCCCATAATAAAAAAGAGGAAAGATCCGGTACAAATAGCTTTTTTGGTAAGAACTGTGAGAATCAAAGGAGGGTATTTTTTTTTAATTTTTTTTTTCAAATTTTTTTTCCCCATATTGTTAAACATGTATTATAGTATTGAAAACTAAAAAAAAAAAAAAAAAAAAAATTGGTGTAGAGTAATTACGTGTAGAGTAATTACATAATTACTCTAGTGTAAACTAATGTATTTACGTTAATGACGTAATTACACTAAAAAAAATTTTTTTTTTTTAAATTTTTTTTTGTATTATTCATCTAGAAAGAATGTTTAAGCACATGGGAAAAAAAAATTCTAAAAAAAAAAATAATTTTTTTTTACCCCATTTGATTCTCACAGTTCTTACAAAAAAACTATATGTATTTGATCTTTACTCAATAAAAAATCCATATATTCTCTTTTCCGGAGCAATATTTTATTTACCAAGTTGAGTAAAAAAAACATATTTTTATAATTAGAAATTAGTCATTTTATCCACATCTGTGAGTCGTTATCCAGATTAACGATATTAAAATCTTCGTCAATCGTCATGGTAATCTATATTACTCCAATAATTTTGCTGGTACAAAATCACCTTCTAGAAGCAATGGCTCCGTTATATCAGCTAACTCTGAAGGGTAATCCCGTAATTTCATACCCTGTTCCTTCGCCTTGCCGCTAAGCAACATTCCTTTTCTTTTTTCCTTCCTTTTAATTGATTATTATTATTTGTAATAATAAAAATCTTGATCCCTCTTTTCTTGGTTTCTTTGACCTTCTCTTCTCCCATCAACCAATTCGTCGATTTCCCTAATTCTTTGTTCCATAAATCCGAATGTAAATACTACTCTAATTCACATTCAATCATTATTCATTTGTTTTCTCATCCTAATTTCATTCAATTACATCAATCAACCTTTTGTTTTGGGTTTTTATTAATCGATCATTAAACAAAAACTAGATTTGATTTGTTAATAATCATGGCGGTTCCAACAATTGCACTGTACGCAAGTCCTCCAAGCACTGTCTGTTCATCACCTTATTCATCCTTTGACTTCGATTTCAATAACCGTTCCTCGTCTACGTCAACGGCCACCGCTTCATCCTCGCATAAACCCATTGTCGGCGGCCTATCCTGTCTTTTCTCGTACGGTGCACTTGAAGAATCAAAAACTAGTGAAGACAACAACCTCAACAATTCTTCTTCTTCTTATTATTATTCGTGTTTGAAACGGGATCATTATTATCAGAGTCCGGTTTCGGTTATTCAAGGACCGTATTCTTTGACCAGTACTACTCCGTCGATGAGATTCTCACCGGAAAGAGACGGTTGTTCGTTTCGTGTTGGGACTAGAAGGTTGTTTAAAGGCATTGTTACACATGCGATTGGATCGTGTGTCGATTATTCGCCGGATTTTCGATCGCGTGTGAATTTAGCTGAGGAACTTACATTTGTTATGGATGATAATAATTTGGAAGAAGTAGCACCTGAGGCGTATGCTAAAGATATGCTATTGGATGCACAGTTGAAACATAATATATTTAATGATGATTTGGTTGTTAAGGCTTTTTATGAAGCCGAAAAAGCGCATAAAGGACAGGTATTAATTGATGCTGCTGTATTATTGTTTACTTGAATTTAATAGATCGGTTATTATGTATTGAAGTTGTGTTATTGATCTTTAGATGCGAGCTAGTGGCGATCCTTATTTACAACATTGTGTAGAAACCGCGTGTTTGCTAGCGACGATAGGTGCCGATGCTATGGTAGTTTCTGCAGGGCTTTTACATGATACACTTGATGATTCTTTTATGACCTATGATTATATTCTCCAGTCTTTTGGTCCCGGGCTTGCTGATCTTGTTGAAGGGGTACAAATCTACAAAATATAAATCTTATTTCTGCATTTTGCATACATTATAAGTAGTATTTAATTATATGGTTGGATATTTGTAGGTGTCCAAATTGAGTCAAATGAGTAAGCTGGCTCGTGAAAGCAATACAGCAACTAAAACCGTTGAGGCAGATCGTATGCACACAATGTTTCTTGCAATGGCGGATGCTAGAGCTGTACTTATAAAATTGGCTGACAGGTTGCACAATATGATGACACTAGATGCTTTACCGTTGTGTAAGCAATATAGGTTTGCAAAGGAGACCATGGAGATATTTGCGCCATTAGCAAACCGCTTGGGAATCGTTAGCTGGAAGGAACAGTTAGAAAATCTCTGTTTCAAATATATCAACCCAAACCGGTACAAAGATTTATCATCCCAACTTATGAAGTCTTTTGATGATGAAATGGTCACCTCTGCTGCTGAAAAATTGGAGCAAGCACTTAAGGATGGATCTATTTCCTATCATGTTCTATATGGGCGGCACAAAAGCTTGTATAGCATTCATTGCAAGATGCTAAAGTATGTATCTTTTTCCCACAGCATCATGTTCTTCAAGCTCACTTTTTTGTTGCATAATGTATTTTTACTTGTCCTAATGTTGTAGAAAATCTACTTGCATATGCAACTATTATTTGGCCGAACTGCATGATGAAATATAAACAAATTTGGTTGAAGTTGGGTGAAAAATAGGAAACAACTTATCATGTATTACATATTTTAGCAACCAACCTCATTTTTAAACGTAAATGGTTTATGTGACTTGTTCACTCTGTACCAGCTTCCATACCTGCAAAAAATGCTTCTATTAAAAGAAAATCAATAAATTTATTTACAAATTTGATTTGTTTGATAATTTATGTAAAAATTATTTATTTAATCTCCAATCAGATGTACTTGCCATTTACATATACAGTAAAATGACAAATCAGAAGCCATTTTGGTATTTTTTAAGAAATCAGCAGAAACTAACAGTTGAAAAAGTCATTGCTAAAAATGGTGATAAAATGAAACTTTATTACTAAATAGGTAGAAGTATAATGTAGGCCGGATTTATGTTACGCCTAATTTAACAAGTCCTTATTTTGGCAACAATGGAAGCTTCGTTTAAAGTTTACTTATTACTAACGTAGAAACATTGCTTTGATTTCTAGTATCTACTTTATAACTGTTGTACTATTGTCCATTCTTAAAATTGCGTATATGGTGTAGGAAAAAGTTAAGTATGGATGAAATTCACGACATCCATGGGCTACGGCTGATTGTGGAAAATGTAGAGGACTGTTATAAAGCACTAGACCTTGTTCACGGTTTATGGCCTGTAGTACCTGGCAAATTCAAGGACTACATAAATCAGCCCAAGTGTAATGGGTATGTTGACGTGTTATCCTCATCTATCATATTATTTGACTGTATATCAAACACAAAGTTTATTGTTTATACTCTATATTGTAGGTATCGATCTTTGCACACAGTAGTAATGGGTAAGGGATTGGTCCCACTTGAAGTTCAAATCAGAACAAAAGAAATGCACTCTCAGGCAGAGTTCGGGTTTGCAGCTCACTGGAGATACAAAGAAGGAGACCGCATGCATTCCTCATTTGTGCTGCAGATGGTTGAATGGGCCCGTTGGGTGGTAACTTGGCAGTGCGAGATAATGATGAAAGATCAATCATCAATTGGCTACACGGATGCCATGAAACCACCCTGCAAATTCCCTTTTCATTCTGAAGATTGCCCGCATTCTTACAAACCCTCTTGTGGGTCAGACGGACCCGTGTTTGTCATTGTGATTGAGAATAACAAGGTAATTTACAAGCTCAACAATTTGGTAGACCCCTGATTTAAAAACTGAGATAAATTACCGGTGACAGTTTTTACCCGTATCGATTCTGGTTGTATTTTATTTTAATGGGTCAAACGGGTAAAATAGGAAACAGGTTGGAAGTCATCCAAAATTTACTTCAGATTCACAAAGTCTCATTGCACAAAGTCC
This sequence comes from Ambrosia x helenae, assembly GCA_030844895.1. NCBI lineage: Eukaryota > Viridiplantae > Streptophyta > Magnoliopsida > Asterales > Asteraceae > Ambrosia > Ambrosia x helenae. The sequence goes on along the minus strand of JAUTDX010001293.1, from coordinate 74,904 downwards.
CATATTTGACATATTAGTTATTCATAAAGTTTTAATAAATTTGGACAAAAAGTGCTCTAAGTCACCTACCATGATTTGACAAAAAAACATACTGGTGACCCGTTATTTGACAAACCCATTTTGCTACCAGTATTGAAGAACTCGATTTGGGTTTTGTTCTCTCCGTTCAAAAGTGTAAACTGTATCATTGCTTAAAAGGAAACTTATATTGAAAGTTCCGGCAGAAGTACACTCTTTATGCATGAGAATGATTTCATTCCCTTTTAGACACTCCCAACTATTTGTCTAAAAGTTTTAGACAAGAGGTGTTCCGTTTTTGACTTGCCTGTTATTGAACCTTCACATTGACCTATATTGTTGTATAAATGAATTTGTTGAATGCAAAAGTAATTGGGAAACATTGTTTGCAGATGTCAGTGCAAGAATTCCCCACAAATTCAACGGTGAAGGATCTTGTAGATGTACGATATGGGTTTTCTGTGAAAGAAGTAATGCCGAAAGTAAATCATGAAGTGGTGAATGATTTTAACTGCAAGTTGAAGATGGGGGATGTAGTGGAACTTGGTCCCAAATTACCTGACAAATCATTAACGGAATACAGGGAGGAAATTCAGCGGATGTATGAGATCGGGCAACCTGCGACAAGCAGGCAAAGAATTGCTGGTAACAGGGTTGGGTGGAGAAGATGAAGATAAAGACAATTGGGTTAGGTTACATATTGGGAAAATGATTTAGTCGTAAATACAGGGGCAAGGTTGTACATAATTATGATGTCAGTTGAATGTTATTTAGATAGTTTAATATATGTGAATGTGATCATAGAAGAACTTTTTATTTTCTTTGGCTGCTATTGTCCATAGCTAGTTCAATAAACTTTTATTGATGGTTGAACCGGTCTAGCTGGGTTGATGGTATAATATCCCAAATACGTGGTTTTTCATGTCATCCCCAAACTCAATAGCCAACAGTCATCACCACCAACGCCATCAGTGTGTGGCCACCACCACCATCGATGTCATCGCGACCACCTATTCCACCACCCTTGACAATTACCACTAGACATTACTACCTGCATCAGTAGGTCATATGGAATGTTCTGCTTTAAATATTACAAACACGTCTTGGGATTAATGGTTGTGGATGAGATGAGAACTCCACAGTTGAGCGTACTATGGAGTGAGCAAACTGTGATGAGGGAGCTCTTAGAAAGTTTAAACTAGGGCAACCAAAAACAAATCGTGAACTCCTTGTGGACATGCACAATAAGGGTTGATATAATAGGTTGAATTTTACGGATGGGACAAGTGACAAAAATGTTTTGTTCTTTACACAAATGTATTATTGTATGTTTCGTAATAATAATACGTATTGGTTAGGTCTTTCACATTTGCGGATCATGTAAAAATCTATTAAAGCCCATAGCACAACGCGGGCTCAATTGCTAGTACATATGCCAAACCCCATAACACACAAAACCAATTTTACGGCAAACCACTTCATTTTTGTACTCAAACCTTTTCCAACTTCATAGTTCTCCAAATAATGGACCCTGACATGAACTGCAATGTGTGGTGGATGCCGTCTTTGCCACCAAATTTTGATCCGAATCAAGATTAGAGTAAGAGAGGAATATGACGTGACAGCAAGGCAATAAAATTGGAACCACACCCAATATACTAGTTTTAAGTTTCTACCAATTTTAAACTAAAAATACTATTAGTTGTAATATTAGATTTCAATACGGATAAAAAAAAAGGATTTGATTAATATCGAGTAAGCTGTATGATATAATACTGTAACTTAATAAATAAGACAATGCAGATAAGGAGATCATGTGTGGTCCTACTATGTGAAGTATGGTTAATACAAAGGAAAGTAGGCGATGAGCTGGATAAAGAAGTGGTAAATTTAGTGTCAGGAGAAAAAGTGGGGTTGGAATGATATGGCATCACAAGTCTGGATTTGGATCAGTACGTTTAGCGTTATGTATGCTCTAACATAATAACGTACAAGCATACAAAATTTTGATGATTAATTTTGTAGGTAACCGAAAACCAGACGCTAATGTTTAGTAAGATTTTATCATCGAATGAGGGGTGTGTGTGTGTCACTCTCATAATACATAAATACAATTCTTCAGTGTAACTTAATAAATAAGACAATGCAGATAAGGAGAACGACACATAACCAACAAGATATTTCTCAAACTTGTTTATTATCCTCTTTTCTTTCCCTTCAAATTTGAAAAAAAGCCTTGCACCATCTTACATTTTGATCATGTTATCCACCATTGAATCTCTACTGCTTCGGCTTCGCAGTCGTCTCCTCTCCCTCTACTGCGGAATCAAAGCTCTCCCAATAATCACCGCAGAAGCTCTATTATGGCTTTACTTTTGTTACTGCAGCCTCTCCCCATGCATCGTCGACCTCGACGACCACCAAACCTCCATGCACATATGGGCCCCTAACCACCGACGCTGCAACAAACCCAACCTGGTCCTTGTCCATGGCTATGGTGGCAACTCCAAGTGGCAGTTTGTTCTGCAGGTGGCTCAGCTCACACGTGACTTCAATGTTTATATTCCAGATTTGGTGTTTTTTGGAAAGTCGTACTCAACAAGGAGTGAGCGTACGGATGTGTTCCAGGCAAAGTGTGTGTGTGATGTGATGAGGAAACTGGGGGTGGAGAGGTTTTCGGTGTATGGATTGAGTTATGGAGGGTATGTGGTGTATCGAATGGCGGCGATGGAGGAGAAGATGGTGGAGAAGGTGGTGATAGTGAGCAGTGGATTGTGTACACGGAAAGTCAGAAATCGGAATTGTTGAAGAAGATAGGGAGGAATGTGGTGGATGTGTTGGTGCCAGAGAAGCCCGAGGAGATACGGATGCTGTGCCGGATGTCTATGTACAAATTTGATGTAGGAAAACTGTTCCCTGATTTCTTTCTAAGGGGATTTATCGCGGTAAGTTGTTTTTGAATGTCAGTTTTTTTACACCTAAATACTGCCTAATCGCCGTATTACTAGACCACTAGGTGATGAGTAGTTGTGGCACGGTGATTAAGTGCTGATTTCCATGGATGTATATAGCAATACGGGGATTGGCAGAAAATTGCCAGTATTACTAATGGCTATTTGCAGGAAATTGCAGATATCGCCAGTAGTAATGGCGATTTCCTTTTTTCTTGCAGAGATCACCATTACAAACGGCGATTTGCACTGTTTTTCCTAACGTTCCCTAATCAATAACGTTAACAGAGACTAGGGGATTATACGAAATCGCGGTTTTAATGGCGATGGCATTAGTTTTGAAAATTTTGCAAGGGTAACATTAGTTGTGAAAAGGTTGAGAGAGCCAGTTCTATTTCCAAAAAAAAAAAAAAAAAAAAAAAAAAACTTATTAAATGTGGATGATTGGATTGGGTTGTAAATTGCAGGCAGATGGTTACAAAAAGGAAAAGCAAGAACTGGTGGAGCATTTACTTTTGGGAAAACCTGATGTTAATCTTCCTGTTCTTACTCAGGTTTCATGGATTCAACTTTGACTCTCATTTGTCAAAAGTCAAATAAGAAAAATTTCACACCCGACATGCATAAAAACTTAAAGTCAAAAGTTAATTTAAATTAGCATTTATAAGTAAGTTGAAATGAAAGAATTTAATTTGATATTGATTGTTGATGGTGAAGGAAACACTTTTAATATGGGGAGATAAGGACCAAATTTTCCCAATTCAATTAGCAAATCAGCTACACAGGTACATCAGCCATCTTATCACTATCTTCTCACCTGTATTTATTAAATGAAATTGTAATAAATAAATAAATAATAAACCTGTAATACAGTCACTTGGGACCCAAATCGAAGCTTGAGATACTGAAGAACGTTGGACATGCTGCAAATATTGAGGCTCCATATACACTCAACAAACTTGTTACCTTATTTCTATCACCTTGATTGTGTATACAATTACTTCATCTCTACCTACAACTCTATTATTATTAACTATGTTAAAATTATAAAATTACCGACAATATATACTTGTAAATCTTCCAAGCTTATTTTGGTTTCTCAGACCATGAGGTATGGGGGTGGCTTGGGCTCGGCCAACCCGGCTTGGGTCGGCCAACACGGCCGCCCCATATCCGTCTTAAACGTCCAGAATTGGACGGGTTAGCCGTGTGTTTTGATTGGTGCATTTGTTTGATGGCTACTTTCCAACGGTCATATGACCATTCCCCCTTATAAAAAAAACTCAATTCTCTATTTAGGGGGTGTTTGAGATTGATTATTCAAAACAGATTAATTTTGAAGTAAAACGATTGATTAAAAACATATATTGTTTTTACAAAAACTCATTTTATATATAAACATACACACATATATATATAACCTAAGTTAAGCAAATTCACATCAAACATAACCCGACAAACATGAAACCTGAGCGAAACTTGTTAAAAACTTATATCGAATCCAACCGATACAAACCGGATCGAAAAACGGGTCAAAACCCGAATCAAACTTGTCCCGCGTTAACAAAAACGGATCCTACTTATTCAAATCGCACCCAAACTCAGATCTGAGCACACCCACCTGTTTCTGGATCCAAATCGCACTAACATATGGAAATCCGCACTAACATCTGCAAAATCACGTGTCAAAAAGTTTCCGAATTTAAAACTTTAACGAACCCACTTGTAAAACCAGTCGATTATACTATAAATTGGAACCTTGTATAGATTCATACTTCATAATCGACCAGTTCTGTGCAAAAACATATAAAAAACATCCACTAAATCCTTCACAATTTGAAGAACAAGAACAACCCAGTCGCAACTTTAATCGGTCGATTACACCTCTAAAACAAACAAGTAAGTACCATGTTATATATGGTTTTGATCGGAATTTGATGTTCTATAATAGCCTTATGATTTCGTTAATTACCGTGGTCGAATTCGAGGTCAATCAAAATGGGTTCAAGGGTTAGGGTTCTATCAAAACTACAGGGGCTAAAAGTGTAAAGTTAGGAAATAAAGTTAACCAGCTTTTTTAACTTAGTTAGGCTAAATGACAAAGGGTGTAGTAAATTGAGAAAATAAAAGACAGAATGAGTGCAAATAAAAGACAAAGGACAAAAGATGTAATTTAAGTAATAAATAAAGGACAATCTGTGTAATTTTGTCAAATAAAACGGTAAAATAGAAAATGATAATACATTTTAATTGATAATTTTTCCCTTTCTTCCGGTTTAGAAGGAAAGTTTAAGCAATAACTTTCCTTCACCTTCCACTTCCTTCCTCTAATGAAAACTGCAACACACTTTCCGGTCCTTCCGATTCATTCACTTTCTTTCTTGATTGATTGATTGAATGAAAATCTGAAACACAGTGTTACACCAACTCAACCAACCAAGTACTTCAACACCTCTTCAAGGCACCATCTAGTTTTGCATACCCATTATTATATCTCTCCCTCTCTAATCCTATTCTCTATCTGTAACCCACCCAGATGGGCGAGTTTCCGGCAGCCCTAACCGGCCGAATCAGTCGGCGGTGGTTAGAATGGCGACGACAACACCAACATAAGCGAAGTTATGTTTGATTGGCGGGTTCCCAGATTATTTTTCTTTAATTTTTTTTTTGTGGCGAAGTCGGTTTTAGACGTAGAATAGAAAGGTTGATATGCAATGAAAGAGAGGTTATTGATGGTGAAGCTTATGACATTCAACATGCTTCCGGTTTCCCATGTGCAATCAACCAAAGTTAAGTAAGAACTTGCTTTATTCCATTTTTAAAATCTTGTTTACAGACTCATAATTTGTCAAATATTTAACACTCACACAAGTCAAAATTACATTTTTTTAGCTTAGAGGTAAAACTAGACATTTTACATATGTATTTAACTGAATATTCTAACGTCCCTCCCTGTCAGTGGCCATCAATGTTACGAAATTCATATTACTATAGCATCTGTGTAATTTTCGAAACTTAAGAGCCAAAGGTGCAACATGAACAAACCACACTTAACATCCGTGTAATCATCAGACTTTTCTTTTATTAAGAAAATGTCATTAAGCCATTGATCAATCCTAATGGTAATATTGGTTGTTTTCTGGCTTTCTAATAAAATTAAGCTATATAAATACTATTTTAGTATTCTGATAGTTGATATTCGTAAGAGTATATATAATATAACTAACAAAGTAACAATGAAATATTGTGTGTGCATATGTTCTAATATATATCATGCCGGTTTCAATACATCACGAGGTATAAGTAAAGGTGTAAAATATAGCTTTTATTTGCATATAAATATTGTGACACGAATTCAAGATATCTATACACATTATTATTTATGGTTTAGAATTGTAAAATGATATAAGTTGACGTACACTTATAGCTACAAGTTTTTTTTTTCTTTTTTTAGTAATGTCATTGGTACCCCGAGTTGGCGAGTTATATGTTGGAGGAATAAAGCTAAACAGAGCAAGATAACTAAACGATCGAACTTATTATTCGTTAGACGAAAAGGAAACTCTTAGAAAGGTTACTAGGGTTAGTGGTATGGTGTTTACCCTTACGAAAGTGTCGTGGATTTAATTGCAAGTGTAAAGCTTGGCGGCATTTAGGTGTGAAAAAGACCAGGTTTGAATGAGTCTTCCAACATTAGACAGCAAGTTAAGAGATTGCATAAGTTGGCGTTTCACTGCCGTTTCTTTTCTGTTTAGGATTTCTGTACGCTCTGCACATGTCCGATGAAATGCCTGACTGAGTTATATAAACTTGAAAGTACTTATTCTTTTAGCAATTCAAATTCAAGAGGGAGACATTCGAGAAAAAAAGATAAAACTGATAGAAATACTGCGTATTTAGCTTATTTATTGATGGCATTGGTTCTAAGTTCTAACTACTCTTTGCATCTATTTTCCACAAAGAACAAAATGAAACAGGCTGCCCTTTCCACCATAAACCCACACATTTATCTCTGTCATCAACTCTCATATCCCAATTGTGGTCATACTTCCTCAACAACGCCCGAGCTCCCTCCATCACATCTTCCCTAAAAACATCTCCTTCAAACCCAACACCGATCATCCTTTCGACCCACTTTTCTTTCCGTTCGTTCATGCAACACGCGTTGGTCAACGCCTTTGAAGCCTCACCTTCCATCATTTTTCTTTCGTCCATATCCCTCCCTTTAAATGCCACACTTGTCGAATCCAAAAAACTCCACAGGTTATCCACCTTCCTCGCGAACCCTGTCTCAAACGTACTGCAGCTGTTACAACTGCAGTCCACGTTGTTGTCGTTTAAAATCACTCCTTTTGGTTCGAGACTTCGCATAGCTTTCAAGAACTCAGTTCTGTTGTCTGGATTGTTGTGGTTTAGATTGTGTAGTCTAAACTGAGCACACACAATCAGGATTTCTTCTGGAGATGATTTGATGATCTGGGAATTTAGATTTTGCAGAGAGCAGCTGTTAAGTGTGTTGATGTGTAGGTTAATCTTGTAGTCATTTGCGGTACGGAGAATGTTTGAGATAAAACTGTAACCATGTGGACTGTTTGCAAAAGGAATATGGGTGTGATCTGGTGTCGGGCTTACTACCGTTAGTTGAACCAATGGTGGTGCTCCACCTGGCCGGCGACTAAGCGCCTCTAGTAGTGTGGGCAATTGAAGCCCATGAGAGACACCAATATCAAGTATGTGTAGACTACTACTTGAGCCGCGGTCATGATCTGACAACAATTGGAGGATAGCGTTGTTGGCGATATGGTTCGGGATGGTAAACCATGGACTAATATCATTAAAATTGATCAAAGATTGTTTGAAGAATTTTGGAATTACCGTGGAGAAACTGACAGCTGGTGGAACCATTTCTGCCACCTTGTCATTGGTGGCGGAGAGATGGTGGGTCAGGGCTTGTAACCCGTATGCCGCCAGTCTGTAATTGGCGTCCCCCGTGGGCGAAGCGAGTTCACGGAGGACGACAAGTAGGTGCCGGACACGCGATACGTTTCCGGATGTGATAGCTGCCGCACACGGGTTCAGCAACTGCTCGGCCCACCTGCCGTTTTTGTTGACATTGTTACAACCATCCTTCGTTGACTTTCCATGACCCCTTCTACCTACGGGCTTCTTAACTTGTGCTGTCAATGGTGCTTTTCGTTTCTTGGATAAATCAGTAGTTAGCTGCTTTGACTGAAAAACAAGGAAATCAGAAGGTGTAGCGGGTGTGTTTGTGCTAGTGACAGCACTGCTGCTGAAGAGTTCTTGCTCAAGATCTTGCGGCTGGACCCACCAACGATCATCAATAATAGTATTGGAACCAAAGGGGTCATCAAGAAAGGATGGTATGTAGGATGCTGAATCTTCTAACCAATCCGAGATTGGATCAGAAGTCGGGTTTGGTTCGGGGACTCCAAACATGGTTTCTTGATTCGGGCCGGTGTTGGGAGGAAAACAAGGTATGAACAAAGTGTCTTGCTTGATCATTTAAACTGGAACAAGTATTGTTTAGGAAAAAGGGAAGTGTACGTGATATGAGGTTGTATGTGATTTGAGGAGATGCTTAATGAATAAATAATAATGTTAATCATGGGGGTTGGTATTAATTAAGAGGAAATAGAGGTTGATGTGCTGTATTTCGGAAGATATGAGGATATTGTTATGGGTAATTGTTTTTTGTTTATGTTAAATGAAAAAGTTGTTTTTGGATTTACATTGACGAAAGGAGAAATTGCATAGAAAGTTTGGAGGAATATGGTTGGGATTATATGGGTTTGATTTGGTATCAGCTATGAAGACGGCAGATTTGTCATGTAATGGGATTAATTAATAAGGATTAATTAAGGAAGAGTTTGTTTAAACCTGGGCTTCCAAACCTGCTTGTCGCTTTTATACAACGTTAGAAAGATTCTAAAAACGGGAGTTTATAGGAAATCACGTCTTGATTAGTTTGTTTGAACAAACATCAAGATTTTGACGTTTTTGTCGTAGTAGGTTGCACAAATTCTTTGAAGTAAAAGCATCCGACCGACCAACCAACTAATAATCACATTTTATATTTATATGAGCCCAACTTGTATTATTAATCTTCAAAAAAAGACCTTATTTGATTTTATTGGTTCCTTACTCCTTAGGATGTTGAGGCTTTCAAAAAATAGAATATGATATTGGAATGGAAGGTATACCTCTTAATCCAGAAGGAAAAAAATAAACAAATAAATTTTGTTATACCATTTTGTACATCTCAATCCGCCATCCATCACGTCCGTGTATTGAGCGTGGCTGGTTCAGCTTTAATTCAAGTATTGAAGTAAGATGCAATTATGAATCACATCTTCAAACCCCTTGAGAAACATGTCTTCGCATTGAAACCCATAGGATCATCATCCTCGCACCACAAACTCAATCAGTGAAGCTCAAACATCAGTCCACGCGATCAACCCCCCCACCCCCCTTAAAATTTGTAGGTATTTGTGAACCCATCATGCACCGTTTTCCTGTCAAACTGTCACGTCCTTTCCAAGAGAAGATGACGAGCATCCATCAGGATAACCTGACGCCACACCTCATGACGATATTTTGCCCAATTCAAATATTTCACCTAACACCGTGTTAAAACCGGTCAAATAAACTCGAACTAGAGCTTAAACCGCTACACAAACAAGGACCGAACCGAAACCGGTACCGCTAACAACCGGTTTAATAAAAAACTTTTTTTCTTTTCTTCGTTTAAATGTAAAATTAGCTCTTTGTTAAAAAAACAAAAAAAAAACCTATCTAATCTTGAAATGAAGTATAAAATTTGCACTAAAAGACAAAGAAAAACACTACTGCTAAGCTCCCTTACATGTCATAGATAAGACCATGTGTAGTGGAGGGGGTTATTTATAACGCCCCTGATTCTGATTGGACCACGTGACAGCTGAGTCAGCATGGGAAATGAAGTGAGAAAGGGGTGTAGTGTTAGGGGGTTGATTTGTGATCCGGCGTTATTTTTTAAATTCAAACGGTCCATCCACGTGGCAACATTTGATTGGTTGGTTGATTTGCGATAAGGCGTTATTTATAAAACGTCCTCCCCATTTTTGAAAAATAGCCCCCCCCCCCCCCCCCCGTAACGGTGTGGGGGCACTATTTTTGGTCATAACGCCCTCCTAACGCCTCCACTACACCCACTCTAATAATTTTCATTGTTAAACGTGGACCAAGTTTCTTTGGGCTTGAGAAAATAAAGGTGAATGATGTGTTTTGTTGTATAAGGGGACGGTGCACAATCAGAATTGATCACGGGTATTACATTATCAGTACAGTAACACCGTCGTCGGTGGTGCTAGTAATGGATCCCTGGACCATTTTCTGGTTCTAGTTAACTGATGGCTTCATTGGAGTCTCTCTCTCTATCTCTGTTGACCGTCGTTGACCACCACTACATAAAAAAATCGTCACTCCACACTCACCGACACCTTCTTCTCCTTTCCTAATTGCAGCTTCGACCAACACCGCCGAAACAATTTTTAGTAAGGCGGGGGGTGGTCGGTGGTTTCACTGTTGATGATGAACGGTCTGTTTTTTGCAAGTTTGGGAAAGAAAATGAGAGTTTGATGATGATGAACGGTGGGAAAGAAAATGGTTTGTGTTTTGCAAAATGAAGTGAATGGTTTTGTTTAATTTAAAAATGAAATCATTTTTGTGAAGTGAATCAGTGAAGTGCCTCCTTCAAAAAACAGTTTCAGTAAACTGATGTGGCAGTACAGGATTTGTTGAAATAGTGAAAAAAAAATCGAATAGTGCCCGTCCCCCTAATGTTCTCAAGAAAAAGTTGGTTGAAAAATACAAAAATCAACAAGGCTCTTTAAATGTAACTAAAAAAAATATCCTTATACATGTCTTGTAAAAGTTTACCATAATCCTAGCAGAGATACCTTTGGCCAGGATATAGTTTGTTAATTTCAGTGTTTAATGAAAGTAAAAACATACTGTATATGTAAGCCTCTCACCTCCTACAAACCCATCTCCCTCGTCGACGGCTACCTGCAACGTTTTTGGTTTGTTAACTTGTTAACCAACGTTAATAATTAATAACTCTCTCTCAAAAAAACCCTAATGACGGCGAACAGCCGGAAGCCGATTCCGGTCGAGATACAAGCTAGATTAACAAAATTCTTCGTCAACAATCTTCCAGAACGATGTAGTGGGGTTGACGTTGCGGAAGCTCTTAGAGGTAAAGGTAAGATTTTCGATATCTACATTGCTCGGAAGCGGGATAAGGAAGGGAAAAGATTTGGTTTTGTCTCTTTTTTGGATGTAAAAGACTGTAAGGAGATGATTAATGTGTTATCTTCGATTCGAATGGGGGACTTCAAACTCAAGTTCAACATAGCAAGATTTGTACTAGAAGAAGGTGAGATAAAGCAGCCGAAAAGAGTTTTTTATCGTCCAAGGGGTAACGTCATGGAAAATAAGGCGTCAGGTTTCAAGTTTAATGCAAATAAGGGACCTGGTGTCAATCATGTGTCCTTTAAAGAGATGTCTACAGGAGAGTTCATGGGGAAAACAGTGGAGGTTGATGACACTGTAGAAGCTTTCAAGGATCTGCATGGGATTTCAGTTTACGTCCGTTTGAAGTCCTTGGCAGTGTTACAAAATATTGGTGGTATCTTGAAAGAGATGAAGTTGGAAGAAGGGAAAGTGAGATGCTTGGGAGGTTTGACGATATTGATTGAGTTTGCCTGTAAGGAGCATGCGATAATGGCGTTAGATGAATTAAAAGGGAGGAAGGATGATTTTGATTGTCCTTTGATTTGGGAAGGGCAACCTATCCCTTACGAGAGGGTAGCATGGCTTAAGATTAGAGGGGTTCCTTTGTGCATTACAGATGTTAAAGTTCTGAACGATATCGGCAACCTGTTTGGTACGGTGGTGAAAGAAGCTCACGTCGAAAAGATGGCCTGTGATAATTCGTTTCATTTCATAGGGGTGTTGGTTACTCATGGAAAGATGATTCATGAGATGGCGTGTTTAAGGTGGAGGGGTTCGTCCTATAAGGTATGGGTGTCAGAAGTGGATAAAGAGTGGTTAGGAGAGTTTGTTATGGAGACGCAGGAGGAGGTTGGCTGTAATGAGGGACTCGGAGATAGTCGTCTTTCACCAGAACCAACACCGGTAAGGAGTCAGGCGAAGGAGGGGCGGAAGTCTGTTGATATGGTAAGTAGTAATGGGATAGTTAATGATAATTCGGTTTCTGAAATTAGAGTGGAAGGGTCAAACTTGCAGTTTCAAAAAGGTGATGGATTTGGAAATATGGAGGAACCAATGAAGGCTGTAGTAAATGAGGAGAGTGGTTTTTTAAAAACACTAAAAAGAAAAAAGTTCAAGACTTTTGTTCAGTTGGGCCTGGAGTCTTCAGGGGGGTCTTCTAGTGGCAATCAGCGGCCCAACAAGGAGCCCAGGAAAGAAGATGAAGATGTTTTTGGTTTGGATCCTTTGATTTGGGCTGGTGATAACATTGATAATGTTATTAACAAAGGCCCAATTAACTTGTCAAACACTTTTGAGGTGTTAGGTTCTAAAAACGGGACTGAGGTACTATCTGGGGATAATGTAGAGGTGTTGGAAAGAAGTGAGGCATCTACGATGGAAGTTCAAAAGGAAGTGGAGGTTGAAGAGGTGGTAGTGGATGAGCATCGAGCAGTGGAAGAGGTGCCTGTGGGCGATTTTAATTGTTTTAATGGCGATATGGAGACTGAAATAGCGAACACAGTAAACATGGGCAGAAAATTGGGTGCTGAACTTCATAACTTTCAAGATTTGATCCGGGATTCGATCGTAAATGAAGGATTACAAAAGGTTAGAACATGAATTGTTTGAGTTTTAATATTAGAGGTATGGGGGTAATGGGAAAGGGAGATTGGGTGAAGGATATTAGACAAAAAAATGAGGTGAGTTTTGTTGTAATGCAAGAAACTAAAACACAAGGTTTGGACAGTGGGGCTCTTCAAAGTTTTTGGGGGTAGAGGGAGTTTTGGGTTTGATTCGGTTGATCCGACGGGTCTTTCGGGTGGGTTGGTCTCTATGTGGGATGATAATGTTTTTGAAAAGGAGTTCGTTAGAAAGAATCGCTATTTTCTCTTAGTGGGTGGAAAGTTGAAAGAACATAATGTGAAGATTAATGTTGTGAATGTTTATGGGCCTAAGACTAGAAGACAGAAAAAAGAATTGTGGCAGTCGCTGAGAATGTTAATGGGTACTGTAGAGGGATGGTGGCTGATGATGGGTGATTTTAATACGGTGAGAAGCCCGGAAGAAAGAAAAAACACTTCGTTTAATGAAGCGATGGCCAGGGATTTTAACGAGTTTATAGATGAGAATGGGTTGGTTGAATATCCGTTGTCAGGAAGGAAGTTTACTTTCCTAGCGGGTAAGGGTTGCGGAGATAAACAAAGCAAGATTGATCGTTCGTTGGCTTGTAATGAATTGTTCAATAAATGGCCGAATGCCACACTTCGAGCTCTTCCAAGAGGCTTCTCGGATCATTGCCCGTTGCTTTTACACATGGTTTCAAAAAATTTTGGTCCCAAGCCCTTTCGTTGGTTCAATTCTTGGATTGACAAAGAGGGATGTGATGTTTTGGTCAGGAATTCGCTGAAACGGGATGTAGGGAATGGTGCTCCTCAGGTTATTCTTAATAGAAAATTAAAGGTGTTAAGTGTTGAATTAAGAAAATGGTGGAAGGCTATGTGTAATAAGGAGCAGTGTGAATACCAGGAGTGTTGTGAAGAGGTGGAAAAAATAGAAAAATGGGTAGAAGAAAGAAGCCTTACCGAAGAAGAGCGCTGGATTTTGGAAGAATGCAAGAGCCGCATGAATGAGTTAAATGAAGCGAAGAATAAGGATTTGAAGCAAAGAGCGCGGGTCAAGTGGGCGTCGTTAGGGGATGATAATACGGGTTTTTTCCATCGGGTCATAAATGGGAGAAAAGCGGCAAATGCTATACCGGGGATAGAAGTGAATGGTGTATGGGTTACCAAACCGCCTTTAGTCAAGAGAGAGGTCTTAAGGCATTTCCGAAATATGTTCAAAGAAGTGTGCAGCGAAAGGCCAAAGATTAACTGTCATAATATTAAGAAGGTGCCGCATGATATGGGGGCTCAGTTGATTCTTCCGTTTTCGAAGGAAGAGATTAAGAAGGCCGTGGATGAATGCGGGAAAGATAAAGCGCCAGGGCCAGACGGTTTTAATTTCCATTTTGTGCAGGCGTTCTGGGATGATTTGGAAGATGACTTTTATAATATTTTGGCCGATTTCTATGACACCGGGTTTATTAGCCCGGAGTGTAGTTACTCTTTCATTACTTTGGTGCCAAAATGTAAAAATCCAACAAGTATGAGAGAGTATCGGCCTATAAATCTTATCGGGATGGTGAATAAAGTGATATCGAAGATTCTGGCATTGAGAATAAAGAAGGTGATGGGAGAGATTATTTCCGATTCACAATCGGCGTTCTTAAAGGAAAGGTACATATTGGATGGCCCTCTAGTTCTTAACGAGGTTTTAGCATGGCTGAAGAGAAAAAACAAAAGGGCGTTCTTGTAAAAAATTGATTTTGAAAAGGCGTACGACAATGTAAATTGGGCTTTTTTAATTTCGATGATGGAGCAAATGAATTTCCCTTCAAGGTGGTGTACGTGGGTTTATGGTATTATTAAGGCGGCTAGGTCGGCGGTGTTGGTAAACGGGTCTCCTACGTTTGAGTTCGCTTGCCAAAAAGGGCTTAGACAAGGCGACCCGTTATCTCCATTCCTGTTCTTGATTGTTATGGAAGCCCTCTCCTTGATGATTAAAAAAGCGATTGTGGAGGAGGACTTTCAAGGTATAAAACTCAATGGTGAAGGTATGGTAATTTCTCATATGTTTTATGCGGATGACGCTCTCATTCTAGGGGAGTGGTCAAACGAGAATATGGTGAGTTTGGCTAGAATCTTGAGATGTTTTCACGTGTGCTCGGGGATGAAAATAAATATATCTAAGTCCAACTTGTATGGGGTCGGCACTTGTGTGGAGGAAACGGATGAGATGGCTTTGACTTTGGGTTGTAAACGGGACGTCTTACCTTTTGATTACTTGGGTATAAAGGTAGGCGCAAACATGAATAGGGTGGCTAGTTGGAAGAAGGTGATGGAGGTGTTTGAGGCTAGATTATCTATTTGGAAGGCGAGACTTTTGTCCATTGGTGGTCGGTTAACTCTTGTTAAAGCGGTTCTAGAAAGTCTTCCAATATACTACTTTTCATTATATAAGGCGCCTAAAAAAGTGGTGGAGAAACTTGAAAGCATAATGAAAAAGTTCCTTTGGTCGGGTACTAATGTCGGGAAAAAGATTCATTGGGTTAAATGGGCGCGTGTTACTACTCCTAAGAAATTAGGCGGGTTGGGCATTAAACGATTGGAAGATGTTAACGAGGCTTTGATCTTTAAATGGGCATGGAGATTTCGGCATAATAAAGACTCGTTATGGAGGAAGGTGGTTGAGGCTTGTCACAAAAGTAATAATATGTGGGAGTGTCTACCTAGTAATAAATACGCTACCGGTAATTGGAAGGCTATAGTTAAAACGGTGACTAGTTTAAAAACTAAAGATGGTCCGTTGCATTCTTTTATAAGGGCTAAGGTGAGAAATGGGGACTCTATCCGTTTTTGGCTTGATATTTGGGTGGGAGATTGCGCGTTAAAGTATAAATTCCCGTTACTATACCGGTTAGAAGGAAACAAGAATTGTATGGTTGCGGACAGAACAAATGTTGTGAACAATCAAAGAATGGTGGTGGCCGATTGGATTGAGCAGATGCAAGAGACTGACGAGTTTATCCAGTGGGTGAATTTATGTGTTTTGGTGTCTAAGGAATGTGTGGGCTTGGGCCAAGATGAATGGTACTGGGCTGCTGAAAAGAATGTGGGTTTTACTACAAAAGGCGTTACAAAATTGTTGATGTTCAGAACTGATTTCGAGCCGAGTTTTGTGATAAAATGGGTTTCTTGGATTCCTACGAAGTGCATGATCATGGCTTGGAGAGCGGAGATGCATAGAATACCGACAAAGATGGAATTGATAAAACGTAGTGTTGCTATCGAAGATAGTAGATGTCCTTGGTGTAAAGAGGTGGATGAAACCGTGATGCACATTTTGTCCGATTGTTTGATTGCCACTGTGGTTTGGGATTGGATTGGGAAATGGTGTCGTTTGGATCCTATATATGCGTTCGAGATAAAAGATATCTTGGAGGTGTATAAAACGGTCAAAGGAGGAAAGAAAAGCAAGAAGATTACTCATGGGATTATTATTGTTACGATGTGGTCGTTGTGGAAAGCGAGAAATGATGCAGTTTTCAGTGGGAAGAAACCAAGTGTGGATTTCATCGTTGCTAGTGTCAAGTCGACCACGTTTCTTTGGGTTAATAGTCGGTTTAAATGTAACAAGGTTGAGTGGAGAGAGTGGTGTAGTTTTCCTTTGTATATGTTTGTATAAGTTTGTGCCGGCGGTCTTGGTTTTTTAGGCCGTTTTTGGCTTTGTGTTAATGAAAGCTTTTTTTCAAAAAAAAAAAAATACTGTATATGTAAGCATAAAGGATATGAATAGGAAGAGAGGTGTGGTGGTGGTCTCTTTTCTCTTTATTTATGGTGTGGTGTGGTGGCTTGACCCTGACACGTACTGGGCATGATTTAAGTTGATTTGACCCAAGGGAGGGGAGGGTGGTATCTTTGGCAGTCAAAACTGCAGGTAAGAGAGCTTTTGCGGACCAGTCAGTGTTTAGGAGTTTTAATCCCTAAGAAACTGCCAAATAGGGATGATTCAACTTATTATATGATATTTTAGGAGATGCAAGTGCTAAAACAATTCAACTTAAATAAATACACATGACAATCAATTATATTTTTTCCTTGGACAACCAATAAATAAACTGCCTATAGCTCTTACAATTCTCTTTAATTAAAAAGTAATATTTGTTTAAGAGTGTAAAATAAATAAATACATAAAACATGCATACATTTTGAATATATATACAGGTCAGTCGAGTATAGCTTTCTCCTGAGTAGAAAGTTTCTGAGCATTTTTGGTTTGCATGTGATCTGGTTCTGGTGCAGGCAGGGTTTGAACAGTCCCCTGAAAACTCCTAACACACACACACACACACACATATATGTGTATATATATATATGCACAACCCACCTGCTCACAACTGACCTAGGAACAGGAATCCATCCTCTATCAATATATTTCATATATTTATATATAACTGTTTAATGATAAAATGATTTCCCCTCTTTTATTTACAAAGATTGGTGGATATATACAAACTTTTTCATTTGGAACTCCCCATCACAAATGTGTTTTTAAATGATAAGGGTCAAATGATATTACACAAGAGACCTAAAAGAGATTAACAAACCATATATAGCTTATTTATATTCATGTAATGTTGGGGCTGTAGTTCTCTAGACTCTAGAGGTTGGGTCCCTTAACTGTGTGATCGATGCTAACACTTGACCACTAATATACAAAAACAATAATGGAGTGGGGATACCAAAGGTGCCATTTTTGTCAACTTAAATTAGAACATCTCTGGCCGTGGTGAAAGTCCAATGATAAAAGAAAATATATCCAGTGAAAATGGTGTCATGAAAGCAAAACCCATAGCATGTGAGAAATTATTGTTCAAAAAGAAAATATATAAGATATTACATTACATTAGCTCATCATTCAAGTTTCAAGAGGTTACAACGTCTTTAAATCTAACTAAAGCAAACCTAGTACTGTCACATAGAGCCATCTTTTGAGGCCCCGTTTGGCGTCCCTGGTTGCACGGGAGCAAGCCAATACATCCCACTATATGATATGAGTCATTTGTTTCATCCCCTCCTTAGACTCACTAGGCATGTACACCTTCCAAATCGTTGAGTTCATTCCTAGACTGGTCGGTAAACCCAAACGTGCAAGTACATGAACTTCGAACATTTGGCCTTTCAAACTAGGGATGTGTTTGGATCAAGGGTATGAGAATGGAAATGGTAGATGATGCATATTTTGTTTGCGAGTATGTGTTTTAAACTTGGAGTGGCATAACTATAAGTTACGAACCGAAATTATTGCAAGGTACAGTTCTTGTCCAACATCAGTTGTATTTTTTACAATATAAATGCACTCAACTATTGGTAACCGTGTCAAACACAACACACATGCATGTCTTTATAATATACAACCGTGCTCTAGAATCATAAGGCTATATGGTGTGGAAGCAAACTCCCTCAAGTGCCACATCAGCGCCACCTCATTTTCCCCTTCCCTCCCCCAAAGTTTGGAAATGGTTTCCCCCAATTCCCCCTTCACTACTTGACCGAATCATTGGATCAATGAAGAAGCTCGGTGACAACAGTTGAATTCCACCTATTACACCGAAAATTTATCAGGGGGCAGTGTTCCCGAAGTCTCCGAGTTCCACGTCGATCGACCAAGGCCATCCACCAACTCCACACCATAAAGTCTAAGAAGGTGTGATAAATATTGCAACATGTATGTAGATGACAGAAGAAGAAATAAGTTGAAATACTGTGCTAGTACTATACGTAACTAATTAAAAGCGGAAGCTTTTTTCATGGTCTGTAAACATAAAAGTTGTCGTATGTAGTTATTAGCGTAGCCATAGCCCATAGGCATGTTGAGTCGGTGTATGTATGATAAATTCATGAGCACCATGTCATATATATGTAATAAGTATACATTATGTTTGTACATGTGTTATATGGATTTCCGTAGAGGTGGCAGAAATATAGAGCAAACAATGACAGGCCTGCCTACCTGTCTAGTGAGTGTTGTTTGTGTAGTGCATTACACTGCACACCCCTCAGCAACACAACAAATTTACCCAGTTCACTGCAGTGGACTCATTTGACCCCTCTCTCTCTCTCTCTCTGTATGTTTTTGTGTGTGTGTGAGAGAGAAAGAGTGTTCACTAGATTCATTCCCTACCCTATAAACATAGCAAGTCCAGCCATCTCCCCTAACTTAGAATAGAATCTTCAAAGAGAAAGAGAGAGAGAGAATAAGGTAGAGGATGATGATGATGCTGGGTACAAGCAGTAATCAAAATTCAAATGTGTTCACAGCAGCACAATGGGAAGAACTGGAGCAACAAGCTTTAATCTACAAATACATGGTTTCAGGTGTTCCAGTCCCCACTGATCTCATCTTGTCTGTCAGAAGAAGCTTATTATATAACTCCTCATCTTCATCTTGTCTCTCTAACCAACCAACCTCCACCTGTAAGTATACATCATCCATTCCATTCTGCTAATTACTTGCTCTATATTATTCAAACCATACTACTACTTATTTTTTTTTATAAATTTGGTTGGTTGCAGTAGGAGCAGGAATATGGGAAGGATCAAGCTTTCCATACAATCAGTTGTATCAGCTTGGTGGGTATGGCAGAAAAATAGATTTAGAACCAGGAAGATGCAGAAGAACAGATGGGAAAAAATGGAGGTGTTCTAAAGAAGCTTTTCCTGATTCCAAATACTGTGAGAGACACATGCACAGAGGTCGCAATCGTTCAAGAAAGCCTGTGGAATTCTCCTCCTCTTCTTCTTCTTCATCATCTAGTTCCACAACTGTTAATGTTTCTTCTTCACCCTCAACAGCAATCTCCAAATCTATCTCCCTCTCTGATGCCTACCCTCCTTTCTCATCTACTTTTATGGATTCTTCATCTAATTATTCTCATCAAACCCTAAAAGATTTTAGGTAATTTAATTATAACTTTTCTTTCTTTTTCTTTTTCTTTTTTGTTTTATATTAATTAGTTGCAGATGTTATGTTAACAGGCAGTTGCAAGGAATGAAGAATTTAGGTGATCAGGATGAGAGATCGGCAGCTTACTTCCATCTAAATGATCCTTATAGCACCAACACCACACATAAGATGCCATCTGATCATCACAACTACTCTCATTTCAGTTTTCAAAACCTAAAAAATGAGCAGAAGAAAGAGGAAGAAGCTGGGCAGCACTGCTTTGTCATGGGTACTGATTTCATAAAGCCAACAGATCAAGAAGCCACCAAATCCAGTAACAACACAAAAAAAGTAGATGAAACCACCAGCAAACAACCATTCCACCACTTCTTTGCACCACCAAAAGCCACACTGCTTAACCCAACCCATGACCCTAACTGGGCTGAGGTTGACCACCACCAACCCAAAGCCCCTTTGTCCACCCAAGACCTTTTCCAATCCAAACCAAGGCCTTACTGGTAGTAACTACTAATAATCAGTGGAATGGATGTAATAATAATTAGTAGGTAGCTATGTTTTGTTTTCAAGAATGTTTTGTTTAGTGTCATTGTTAACAGAAGCATGCAAGTGCATTTTTAGGGTAGGGTGGTAGGGCAACAAACAGGAGAGTTAGATGTTTGGGTTGGGGGGTAAAAGTGTCTGCAATTCACTTGTCATTATCAAGTAAATTGTGACATTACATGCCCCCACTTTCATATGTTTCAATCTCAATAGTAGTATATGTATTACTAGCTACTATCCTATCCCACTGCTCTTTATTTATGTATGTATCTAGCTACCTTCAATTCCATTCTACTACAGGCAGTCAAAGCTAATGTGGTTGAATTTAATCAATGCATTCTAACTTGAACATCTGCAAATTGTGGTTTGAAAATATTCAAGTCAAGAATATGCTTTATTCATAGTGACATTTTGTGTTTAATTTCAAAATGTGGTGAATAAAGTTGGAAGGTGATACCTCAGAAGTACAATCCTGTATAGAGGGACAATAGACAAGAACTGTCTCCTTAATGTATATCTCCCACTAACATTTGTTATCATTATCCATCCATATTCACTAGGTAAGGCAAATTACTCCCTAGCTTTTTCCCCGCATTTTTAAGGATTTTAAAATCTCAATATATGAATATTACAGTAATGAAGATAATGACTCAATATAAGACTATTGTGAGACAGACCACTATAAATTCTTTTTGTAATGCGATTATGTTTTCAACGACACCACGTTAGTGTTTAGATCAAGGGTTATGATAGAAGGTGTGCCTGTTTGGTGGTCAAAACTGATCACTAAATGGTGTGGATCAAGTTTTTAAATCCAAATGAAAGTAGCATGTGTGGGCATTAATTTTGTCACTTCAGGAAAATAGTCTCCATAACATGATAAGAAGTAGATTTATTTTATTGTATATATTTGGAAGATTAAGTATTACAAGTTATTATCTATCAAATTTATTGTTAACAAAGATAGAGTCACAGTAGAACAAATTTAAACAATACATTTGCTGGTTAAGAGTAATTTATTTTAGAATCTTGGTTGTGCACCTTGGATATTTAAATAAAAAAATAGAGATTTATCTACATGAGAGTTGTGCTTTTTTTTTCTCCTTTTTATCTGGTATTTATACAGTCCCCACGATTGATATCTATCTATACGGTCTTCACAATTGGTTATCATAATGAGCTTTTTCAAAAACGTGGCTCAATGGAAAGATATATAATGAACTTTCCTATATACGAAACAACTATTGGATTTAAATAATCTCAACTATCAGTTATTGGCCATCATCGATCCCAACTAGCGAAATGTATGTTGGCGGTCTCATCTTTTAACATATTGTCTACTAACGGACCATAACTAACAGAATACTAAGAAAGAATTTGACACGCTAGCATGCCACATTAGTTAGGGCTGTTGGCGGCCCACAACTAATAGTTAAAAGGTGGACAATATGCTAATCATGGTCTGTTGATGGGTAATACGTTAAAAGGTAGGACCGCTAGCACACATTTTGTTAGTTGGAAATGGTGACGACTAATAGCTGATAAAAGGGATTTTCAACTGATTTGATTTGGTAAATGTTACATACCAAATATGGAAGGCGTTATCACAAAACACCAAATTATAACAAGAAAAGAAAAAAGAGAACATGCCTTAATCGTTTAGTTTTTCTTGTCAATGGTTCATAATTAAACTAATTCTTCAACTTATTTATAGTTTACACTTAATTGCATTTCTATCATTTTCTTTTAACTTAAAATAATGAAGAGTGAAATATAAATGATCCATTCTGTTCTTCTCAATATTTAGTTTTCTGCTCATAATTAAGGGGTATACGATAACTTAATAAATAATAATAATAATAATAATGGTAGAAATTAACTTTTATTTCTGTAAACAATACTGTGTTATCGTCATCGTCAGTCTGGACAAGGACGATTAATGCTTTTATCCAGTTGTGATTGTTACAACTACTTCTGCTTGAAATCATCAATGCCTGTAACACACAAACCCCATTTGCATGTCAAACCCCCCATGTAACGTACATTGCCAGCTTCCCTATCTATGAAAAGATTCCATCTTGCTTACGGGATTTCCCCCTTTTTATTTTGATAAAAAAACAAGCTCGATCATTTAAGCAAGGAATTAGGCCCAAATTGTAAATGTGGTCTATGGTCCAGTTCTGGATCGGTATCAAACCAACATCGTTCTGCTACTATACGGTCCAGTGCTGGTTTTCAATAATTCCAGTTTTTTGTTCAGATCTAGTTATGGACTGTTGCACCCTCCTAGACTTGATATATTTTCATCAACAGCTCATAAAGAAACACCACAAAGTATGACAGTATGACACAGCATCTACAATCAGACCCATATTAAAATGCAAACCAAAAACATATATAGAACATACACACTGAAGCATTAATAAATAAATCTTAACCCACACTAAAAGACTAACCTGAAACCTGATTGTACACAACACTGGTCTAAATCATCCGGTTCAGTTCATTGATCACCCTTTACTTGCATATGACATCCTATACTCCCCATGTAAACTACTTGAGACCTCCATAAATAATTCTTTTTATCTCCAAGATAATTATGATCTTTTGTTAATTTAAGTAACATAAATAAATATCTCTACCAAGTTCACACCAAAAACATATACCCACTTCACTCAGTAAAGAAATTAATGCCAGTTAACTGCTTCCTGAAAAGGTCCTTGAGTGTTTAATGATTTGTGTAAGTATCTGAAGAATACTGAATACCACATGGAGAATGACCCAAGTTTTCTACATGACCATCTCGTTTCATCTTTTTTTTTTTTTTTTTTTGTAACATGTAATCTGAAACCTAACCTTTCAATGTCACATTCTTGATACTTCTATAAACCAAATATATACTTTTTTCACCAATGTGCAGTACCATGAAGTGTTGATCCAAACTTACCTTCAAAGTGCATAATTAGATTAGGATGTTGAAAGAAAGAGCTGATAGTTGCAACAAAACCAAGAACGAAACATTATTTAACAGGAGCAACTTGGAAAGGGTGAGGGTGGAGAACCTAGAAAGGGTAAGGATGGAGGTGTGGGGTGGGGTGGGGTGCAGAGAATAAGTTTCTTTTGAATAGCAAATCATATCCTACTGAAAACAAAACCTAACAGCTTTGGGAGCAGAAGAACCGAAAGTTTCGAAAGTAAAGGGAACGAAGGCATGTTGATTTTCAGCACAAGGTTTTTCATGCAGAGTTAACAAGCAAGAACTTGAGAGAAGAGGATGTCCCAACCATAGATGGAGCTCATGTTGAGTGCTTGAAGGTTGACTTCAATGTGGATGGCTTTTTTAGACCCCATTGGTCAGATCCAAATGAGATATAACAAAAACTAAAAGGGGTGAGCAATTGAAATATAACAAGTGGTATCAGCAGCACGAACTTAGGGATACTATAAAATGGTCAAAGCAACTTTGAATACAATAAAAAAAGTTCAATCATATTTACCAAATGACATTACCCTATAACAAGTTTTTGCAGCTGTACAAATTTTGCTACATTTGTCCAAGTTAGCCCCAAGCCATAGAGCATGCATAGTTAACCACCAATTTCCCATCAAATCCAAAATTCTGCACCACCAAAGTATGAGCGATTACATGAAAGAGTAACATATGATAATGAGTCTATTGTTAGGATCAAGCACACATGAACACGAACACCAAACACAAAACAATTAATGAACACGGATATTTACGTGGTTCTAAACTGACCTACGTCCATGGATGGAACTAGGTTTGCTTATTGAGTTGAATCGGTGATAATCAAATTACAAGTACTTCATATTACTATAAATAGAGACTAATTATGGTTTAGCAACGTTGTACCCCAAATTAAGCCTTGTAGGGTAGGGGCCATAAGGTCTACAAACCGAGCATCTATCTCTTTCAGAGTCACATTCACTTGTTCCAAGGAAAGTTGAAAAAAACAAAGAAACTTACATCGTACAGGTCATTCACTAGTTGATCCGGACTCGGGGAGAAGGCGCTGTTCACATAAACAAACTGAAAACAGATAAAAAGAGAAGCATTAAATGACGATTGTTGCACTCTGAAGTAGATACCATAAAAACTACTTACCAAAGTCTCCTTGTGAAGTTGCCGACGAAGAAAATCAATCACCTTAGAGAACTTATCGGTTCCAGCAATCTGAGAATTATAAAAAATCACTTACCTAAAAAGCAATGACGTGAACAATGTGTTTGCAGCTAGATTATAATGAGCAAGGACTGGTATGTTAAAAAAATAGTATAAGAGGAATGATAGCATAAGGAGATAAGTGAAGTATAGAACGAATATCATTTGCCAACCATGACAAATTCAGCAAAATAGTTCATAATATGATCATGATACGATTACTAAAGTACATAAAAGGTGAGCTAGGGTTTAATGATAATCACATACAAAGGGAAGGTAGGTGCTATCATAAGAAGGTCTCCAATTAATTAATAACAAAAGTACCTTGAATTTTGCTTGTTTGAGAATTGGAGCATCACCAGTAGCTCTCAAATGCACAACAACTGTTATTCAAAGGCCAATTAACCTAATCAAATCAATCGTAGTTTATTATATAAATCTGTTGTTGGAGTAATTGAAGTTACCTTTACGAGAAGCAATCGGAGAGTCTGAAGCCATTCAACCGATTTTCGATCCCTAACTGCATCCAAACACAATTTACATATAACTAATGGAATCCATAAAAATTGATAAATGGTCCCGGGCTTGGGTCGGGGCTCCGCACTTAATAAGGTTTGAGGCCTATTTTGGGCTCAGGCCCACTTGTGCATATTTAAATTTTAACCAATGTTGTTACGACCAGACCAGTTTGGATGTTGGGACTGTTTTTAAGTAAAACCGGCCGGGCGAACGGAAGTGGTGGTCGAACCGGGAATTTGGTATCTGGGTAGACATTCTTTGGATGGGGATGGTTGCTGATTTGCTCAGTCGCTCGTTCGTAACATTCAAGATCAACATCTATGCTACTGATTTTCGATACACCATGTTCGATTCTTAGAAAAAATAAAAAGAAAGAGAGAATTCAACAAACCCTTGAAATTTAATCTCTATATAAAGATCGGTGCGTAACCTCAAAGATTCAAGCTTTCAAAGGTAAGGGAATAGACTATGGAGATGAAACCAAATATTGATTAGAGACTTGTTCTATATCTAATTTCTAAACTCAATGCATCTTCCCAATAATATAATGTTGTATCCATTAAATATTATATTATAGTTACTCATTTTGAAGAAACAATAGTCTAACATTCGATTAAATAAGCTAAACCACGTTACTACAAGCTTGATCCTTTGTTAGACGAATGGTCCGGTGAACAGTGTGAGTGTAAGACCTGAAATAACACAATAATCTGATGTGAGGCGATTGCCTCGAATCCCGAGAGATTCTACTTAGCAGACACAAAAACATAGTTGGCCTTGGTGTGTTCTTCAGGGTTTTCCGAATGACTTATCCAAGGAGGTGAAGTCCTCCTTAAATAGGTTCCACACGGGCCTCAACATTCACCCTTAACCTACCCAATGAGCCGAGGCCCAGTTAAGGGCTTGCCTCCACATCAGCCCACGATTAGTCCAATATAATATGTCATATTATATTATATAAATCATAGAGAGAGTGTACCGTCTATTCAACGTGGCAATATGCCATTGGGGGATGCCTAGGGATTGGACACGTGTCATCCGCCTCTTAACTGCAGGCCTGACGCGCCATGATTAGTTAATTCCCCTAGTCAACTGTACTATTCTCTCATCTTTTGCTATCCGTTAGTGGAGACCGTTGCTGAGATGGCCTTGCGTGGTTTCATTGGTTGATGCGGATAGGAACTGTACTTGCTGTTCCCTTCGGCGGATCCACGACCGTGTGCTCACATACCTGGCTCTTTGGTGGAGCTTCCTGATTGGTTGTTCGTGCTGCAGGTTGTACAGAATGTCTGCTTGGCTGTGCATGGTTATGGGGATTTGCCTTGCTGGAACTCTTTGATTGGTTGATCTTACATCATGACCTCTGCCACAAATCTAGCAGCTATGATTGGTCCGTTAGGGCTGTGCAAAGGGTCCGGAACCGACCCAACCCGACCCGGACCCACCAGAACCGCATACCCTTTTATTGTGGAAATTAGAAACCACGAACCGAACCTTAAAAGACTATGTGGTTTCGGGTCCTAAAGGTTCTGATGGGTCGGGTAAAGGGTATGACCCACTAGAACCTTTTAATGTAATAGCCACTTTTAGAGGATTACATATTCCTATTCTTTTACCATACTCGTAAAAGAATTCCTCCATATGGTTCTAACAATAGCCCATGAGTTTTCTTTTTTAAATCACTTTTCGTTTCTCGACTTATGTTTTTGTAACAGTTTTGTCATTCTCATCACTCGAAACATTATGTGAATCCGTTATGTATACATCATAAATACACAGACACACACGCATCAGAGCGAAATACAAAAATATTTACTTCAAGTTTGGATATAATATGTATTATATAGTATATCACATCTATGTATATACATCAAGCCGAAAAATATTTCAAGAAAAAATACATTCTTATTCTTATAAATAATATATTTAATATTGTGTTAGCGTTACATGAAATCGATTACAATAACATGTAAAAACGAATAGTGAAAAGACTAAAAAAGATTATTTTTTATTTTTTAATATAAATATAAACGGTTCTTGTGGTTCTTATATTAGAACCGTGGGTTGGGAACCGACCCGACCCGGAACCGATAATTCATATAAATCTAAAACCGGAAACCGACCCATATATTTAAAAAGGTTTAAGTCCAAGGTTCTCGCGGGTCGGGTCCAAGGTTCCTGTGGGTCTGAACTACGAAATGCTCACCCCTATGGTCCGTATAGGCTTGTACGTTTATACCTTTGGCTGCCACGTGATCTACTATCCTTCGTTCGCAGGTCTCCATGCTGAACCTGGCGTGTGTCTTGCGGGCGATACGTCTGCGTGGCTCCGTATCCGTCAAACTCTCCGTCCGCTACCCGCGTGGGCGGTGGGCTAAATATTTCTTGGGCTCATTTAGCGTATGGGCCCGTGTTGTTTTTAATGGAGTTTTGGGCCCCTATCCCTTCACATTTTATTTGGAAAATTGGATTTAAATACTTCAAACCATTGCTCGTTGGTTGATATCACTCTCAACTACTAACGCTCCAAACTATACACTTTGTTTGTTATGTCACCCCCATCTGGGAATCAGGGGCAAGTTCTTATGATGAGGAGTCATTTGCATCTTAGTTTGGGGTGACATAACAAAATGTAAAGTTGAGAGTATTGGTAGTCAAAGTGATAGTTAGGAATGATATCAGCCAACGAGCAATAGTTTGGATTATATAAATCTAATTTCCCTTTTATTTATTTCATAAAATCATTAATTCTCAACTTGTAATATATTGGCTTTTATTGATCGTAGTAAATTGTTAACTTTTTAATTACTAAAATATATATCATATCATCCGGTTCTAAATAACGGCTTAACCGGTCCGACTGATCTAACCAGTAAACTAGTAGAGCGCCCAGTTCGATGATCCATCTAGTTTTGAAAATATTGATTTTAATCAACCTTCAATTATCAAACAACTTACAAGTATAAGTGAAACTACAATTTCAAAATGTCAGAGCCGGTCCTAGGTTTTTGGAAGCTCTAAGCGAACTAAAAAGTCGGGGGCTTTTGAATTGGTATAAAAAATCGCAAATATCAAAATGCAAAATCAAATTTTTTTGTTACTCATTTGCAAATCGCACTACTGATGTGTTGTGAAACACACCTTGTTATTATGTTAGTTTTGTATATATTTTAGTCTTTTATTGTGTACTTTTAGTCGGCGTTAGTTATTTATTAGTGCTCATGTGTTTTGTAGGTGTTCGTGGATAATGAGCTCAAAACAAAAGAATTTTAATCGAGACACAAACACTTGAGAGCAGGTGTTCAGGGACGTTGGGGCATAGGCGAGGAACTTTGGTCAAATTAAGAACACCCGAGTCGAGAGCATGAAATTAATATTATATAATATATTATATACGTATACAGTAATAATAATAAGAAAAAAAACAAAAGAACGTGAACCTCAAGTTCACATTCGAAGGCCCAACACAAAGTGCAAGAGGAAATGGGTGGGCTGGACGGAAAAAAAGAAGAGGAAGTCGGTTAAGAGGTTTTTTGAAAAGATTATTTTTTTTGGACGGCAATTGAGGAATTTTGAGGGAGGCACGACAACAACGAAAGGGGACGATCGTCCGAGGAGGAGCATGATTGATCTAGAACAGAGAACAACGAAGTTGTGATGGCAACCATGCGTGGCTAAACCCTTTGTGACTTTCCTCGGATGAACGGTTTTTGGTTTTCTTTACATTGAACTCTGTTTATTTACGTTTTGAACTGGTATATCTTGACCACTTGTGTTTGAATTGATGAAACGTTTGCTTATGTTTGAATTATTTATCTTTTACTAAACGTATTGGCATTTTTTACATTGTTAGCGGGTTAGTAATTAGTGGGTAATTGGTGTTTGTGAACGGATAGCTAGATCGTGCGGTTATTATTAAAAACTGTCTTTAGTTATTAATTCAATTCAGAAATCCAAAGGTCATGTCTATGTGGTGTTTAGTAATCAATTGAGCGGGTGGAAGTTACTTTTTCTTAATCTGGTAATCTTTTGATTTCAATTGTTTATTCACTTTTAATCAAACAAAACCCCAAATCAAGATTCGTAGTTAATTAATTTAATTTTCAAACTTATACTGGCCACGCGTTCCCTGTGGAGACGACCTTACTTACCCGTACTAGTATAGGTATTTAAGTCATAAATACTTGTTTTTGATTAGCCCACGACAGCTACATCAACTACATATATAGATTAGTATTAGTGGAAAAAATAGCCGTTACATGGATAATCCTTGTTTCGCTTGATATTGAGACATTGAGCAACCATTGGCGGTGATTATTTAATTTTGCTCATAACTTTTTGCCAATCGACATCCATGTCGGTTACAATTAGCGAGGTCACGCGTATTGAGGATAGGATCTAAGGATCCATTCAAGAAAAAAAGAACCTGACCATTAGTTCTTCAAGTTTTGGGTCTAGAGATTTTATTTGTTTGGTCTTTTATGTCTTTAGTTATTAGCTTTTAAATTTAGGCTAAATAAACATGTAATATATGAAGAAAGTAGAAAATAAAAATTAGAGACCCTTATTTTTTGGGGGCTCTAGGCTTTTACCTAGATTGTTAAGTCTATCGAGCCGGCCCTGAAAATGTAAAAGATATCATGCTCGTTTTTCTATGGTTTTGCAATTTTTTTACTTTATGACCATGATAATATAAATGTGTACAAACAACATATTAAAAGCAACTATCATTTCACAGGATTATGATGTTTTAACGGATATTTTAAGAAAGCAATAGAGATAAATACTCGGATAGTCTTTGTACTTTGTTAAAATAACACCTTTAGTCACCATCATGGATTTTCTCTATGGTTTGACAAGTTGTTACTCGGATAGTCCCTAGCAATATAAAAGAACCGAAAAAATAAACGGCTTTAATATGTAAACTAAGAAAAGATTTAGAAAATGAATCAAGTAAACGTGTCCAAGTGAAGCAATAGTGGTGAATGCATAATTTTGGTGTATAGGAGCACAATAAGAGTCAACAAATCTAAACAATAACTTCTTTTTTACAACTTTTATGAAAGTAAATTTCCAATAACATATGCCAAAGATAAAAATCATTCTTCCATTATATATTTTGTTAAATGGCAAAGGAACTATATATTATTCCTTATAGTCAAAAGGTTAGAAAAGCTTTACAAAAGTTAAATAAGCTTAATAAATCCAAACATAGAAAAAGTAATATTCCGGTAAAATGATATAGAAATAAATGGATCAAATGAAAAGTAAAAAAACTAAACAAAATCACTTTCATGTGATTTGACTTTTGTACCTATGGAGATATATGTATTGAGTACCTACAAAGCCTGTTATCATAAAATAATAATTCATCTAATTTGTTTCTTCTTCACCACACCTAACCCATAAGGCCCTCCGTTGTGGAGGCGCGAGCGACCGGACGCGAGCCATTAACTTGACTCTCAAGTAACCCAATCACTTGACCCTGTTGTGGCTAAAGGTGAGCATCGGCGCGACCAAAGGACACTTTCTCTCTTTAACCCACGCGACCACCATCACTTGTGCTCGCTCGCGCCAAGTTCGCGTCAGGCTGTTCTGGCTAGGGGTGACCACCGGTGCTAAAACTCCGTTCACTCGCGCCTCCACAACGGATAGTCTAAGGGAGGACATGGCGGACACGGCTTGAAGCTCCCGGCTTCGTAGCCGATTTGGCTACACCACCCCAGGTGTCTCGGCTTCGATGATCGGCAACACATCTCAGCTTTCCCTTGCCGAAGAAAGAAAGAAAATCGGGAAATGGTGGGGTCCATCTCATGGGTATAATAAAGTGGTTGGGTCCTTGATTCCAGGCTACGTTAGGCTAGGCGTTTCCAGAGTTTAGGTTACTTTAGAGTTGAAATGACGTGGTGCGGTGAGATTGGTACACCCTAGGCTTGAAGCCTAGGACGCCCCTTCCTCCCTAATTCCACAACTCACTAATTCAGTCCTTCCAATACCAGTTGAACTAAAGCTGTTTTATTTAAAAGCACAAATACTTTACTTTAAAAGCATTGGTTTCATGTATTCAAAGTTTCAATAAAAAATTTGTGAATGCATATTGCCGCTATTATACTAGAGCATTATGGTTACAAATCTTAATATTTGTTTGTGTTGATAAACATGAGATGGCATTTTTATGTTTCTTGATTTTGAAGAAAAATAATTAAAAACATGTATGAAAATGTAGCAAATATTAAAACATGTGTAGTAAATTAAAACAATCATAGGTGTATTATCGTGACGGTAAATTTAAAAACCAAATTTTCTGAATGATGAAAGATGAAAGATAAGGTACAATGAGTGCATCAAATCCCTATTCATTATCAATGTTGATACTAACTTTCTTACTTTAATATTTTTTTACTTGTTGAGGATTTTTACAAATACAGCATACTGACTGAACCTAAACTTAAACATCAGAGTCACCTTATTTGGTCTTTAAAGTTTTTTATTTTCATTTTTAACCTTTTATTCACAACTTATAGAAGTAAAAGTAACACAAAAACCTCTGAATGTGTTATTACAAACCCAAAGGCACAAACCAAACTAAGGGTACACCATTTTGTACTAGCTACCCACTATTTTGTCTCTTTTTCTATCTCTCACTTACACACACTCCATCGGGTAGCAGCATCCGTAAGCCCTACCTGCGGGCCACGGCACTAGGGTGGTGTAACCGCTCGGATACCACCTACCCGAGAGGGGTCCACTCCCCGCACCCTTATAGTACGTCACATGTAACAAGCATACTGAACTAAAATAAAACAATGTTAAAAAGTAGGTGAAGTGTTAATTATGTGTGTAATCATAATTTAAGAGAGACAAAAGCATATATCCAATAGTTGGAAGAGTACTATGGGTGAGCCGACCACTTGGTACAAACATAATGGTTGATCTAAAAGGGTCTAATGATTTAACAGGGGATCATCATTACCAAAAGCTACTTTCGAGTCCACCTTTCCCCCACAAAGAGCATCTTCTATAATCTATACAAACAAAATTATCAATACTACAGCTCAGATGCCTTACTTTTTGCTGATTTTGAGCCCCTCATATATGTATGGCCAAATTCAGTGTCCAATTATCAGATTCTTAATTAAACTAAAAGCTTTTCGTTTGAAAGTTACCATGAATATAACATTCTTTCATCCAAGATATTGCATAAATATCTATATAGCAAGTATTATTACATGAATTAGAAATTACACGGGTTATGAATCCCTCCAGCCGCCATTTCTTATCAATTTTCAAGATTTTGTAGGGATCATTGAATCCATGAAACTGAAAGTAACATAAAAGACACGAAAACATACTTGAATCATGTAAAATAGCTAACAAAGTGCATTAAAAAAAAATTCAGAACATGATTATGATGTTTAGTAGCTTAAAATGACAATTATGTAATGGGATGACTGATGAGTTTTTATAACCATAGACTTGCACCAAACCAATTGCATATAGCATAGCATAGCTGGTTTTAGCCAGATCTCCCTCTCTTTTTGCCATCAGATCGAGTTGTGCCGCACGACTCTGACTCTGCATCCATTGATTTGCTAAATGAGTTTGAAAGATCACCGTAAAGATCAACCACCCTTTTAACATTATTGTTGAGCTCTCTAATTAGACCGACATTTCTTGTTAGGTTAACGGGTAATTTAGATTCTTGATTTTGGTTGATCTCGGTAATGAGGAGCCTGTTTTGGTCCAAAATGTTTTGGACTTGTACAAAGCTCTTTTGAAATGTTTGTAGCACTTTCCCATCAACTCCTAACTGTGACCCGTTCCCAATCGCAGAAAATATATCCCCTTCCATCGTTTCTTGGTTGCGAAAAACAGCTGTAAATTTGTAAATTCAAACAACAAGAATAATAAGATTACACTCTTTCAACTGCCATAAAAAAAGTTTCTGCAACCAGTTTTTAAGGGTCCTAGCAATAGGTAAATTCATTTAGGATTAAGATAACCTAATCTAATTTATAATTCGCTTGCTTTGTGGATAAAACTGATTTGCCCCAAATTGGTAAAATTAATTATATTAATAAGACATGAAAATCATAATTGTGGTAATTAAAGTTGAAGGTATAGGAAACCAAATATTGGTCTGAACATAATAATAAATAAACATTCCAGTTGAATACAAAAGAAGATACAAGGAATAAAAAAACAAAGACAACAATGTAATGAAGCGCTGGTAAATTGAGAGAAAGAAAGAAAGAAGAGGCAGACAGAGCAGATTACAAAATTAGAGGAGATAAAGGGTAAAGTGATGAAATGGATTGGAGAACAAACATTTTTTTTTTTTTTAACGGAATTGGAGAACAAACATAAAGAAAAAAGAAAAAAAAAGCAAGAAATGGATTACCTGAAAAGTAAAAAGAAGGGAGGGGTAATTGCAGAAACAGGAAAAAGGGAGGGATGATGAGATTAAGCAAAGCAGAGATCAGATCCTATCCCGAAATGATTAGCAAGAAAGAAAGAAGGTATGAGATTTGACAGTGTACACGCTGCGCTGTATATATATATATATATATATTGATGATTTCTCTCTCCTCTCCTCTCGTTTACTTCAACACCTGCGTGATGTTTCTCATTCATTGCGTTTTCTGTTTTTTTTTATAGACGAAGAAAGCCCACGACATTTCAACGTTTTGGATCGGCTGGGTGAACCGGATCTAATCCGACCTAATCCCTAATTTTCTTGATTTTGACATAAAGCCATTATTGTTATTATTATTACTAGGTTAGAGCCCCGCGTGTACACGCGGTACATGTTCATGTCAAATGAAAAAAAATCTATAAAGATTGTAGTATGCAATTTTATTTATTGAAAATTAAGTAATACAATTCGTATGAATTTTGGTTGATTGTAAATTATCATAAAAAAAGTTTAATGCTACCCAATAACAAATATATGAATCAACAAATGTTTGATTTGACGTGATTTAAAAACAAATAATGAAATGAATAAACATATATTTATTGTAACGGCATGCAAATGAAGATTAAATTCAAAGTAAATAAATGTAGTTTAACAAATCATACAACTAAAAAATTATAAAAAAAAAATAAACGATTTATGCAAAATATGATCGCATACTTATTAACAAACTTCAAAATATTATTTTACAGACAACATTTGCTATTTATTATTAAAGCTGCCATCTTTATCCAA
Source organism: Ambrosia x helenae (assembly GCA_030844895.1). NCBI lineage: Eukaryota > Viridiplantae > Streptophyta > Magnoliopsida > Asterales > Asteraceae > Ambrosia > Ambrosia x helenae. Next base: position 40,643 of record JAUTDX010001293.1, on the reverse strand, counting down.
TATTAGTATCTTCAGGCCATCTCTACTCTTGTCACTTGGCAGCGAGTCAGCGACATACAACTGCCCATGTGTAAAAACAACATCTTTCAAATACAGACCTACTCTAAATAGAGTTTGTCCTTGACTCTTATTTATTGTCATTGCGAAACATAAAGTAAGAAGGAATTGTCTTCTGTTAAATCTGAAAGGAATATTCTTATCAGATGGGGACACCCTAATTTGTTTGGATAAAAGTTCACATTCCAATGTTACTCCCAGAAATTATTTTAGCTTCTATAACACGGTTTGATATGGCAAGACGATTTGGAACTTGTGGCTTTGAAAAGAATTTATGTCCACTTATAGGATCCCTGAACCACTAGAATAACAAAACAATAAAATTTGTCAAAGAAACTCTGGTGAGGAAAAGAAAGACATTTGCCATTGTAACTGTATTATCATCAAGAATTTAACGCAAATATATCCAGAAGCTCCTGAACTGTTTTGACGGTTTGACTCATAACCAATGATCTAAAAATTAAGCTAAAACCACAGTGAAAAATCAATATTAAACCCACATGAGAAACTCGTTAGGAGTAATCTAGCAAGGTGGATGGGTTGAATAATATGTCAAAATAGAAGTTTTTTATAGGGCAACCTTTTATCCATTTGACCTGTTTCAATGCTTCAACAATCGGAATATTGTGTCTTGAACAATTCTAATCGTATAAGTCGGATTTATTTATATAGTTGAATTATAAAAATGAAAGGATTGGTAATTTACGTGATTTAGTCAACGACGCTTAAAATTAGCAAAATTATTGCAATCATGATGATGATTAGCGTTTCATGACAATTGATTAAAGGACAATTCTTTGTAAACATAATATGATAACGTTAATCTGTCAAAGATATTTAAATTAAAGGCGTAGTATTCTTATTCTTAGTATCACTGAAATGATATTTAGTTAATGTAGTCAATGATGGAGGATTTCATGACAAATGAGGTTTTTTAATGTTATGAATCGCCTTTTAGTTAATGTTGTTACTGATAACGTAAAATGATATTTCATTACTAATTTCGTTACTACATACTAATAAAAGTATTGTAAGACATGAAAATAAATAAAGTCAAAGAATTGACCTCCATCAAAATAACAAAAACGTAAAAAGTTTTTACGTTTATCGGTCAACAATATTAAAATGAAAGACGTTATATTAGTAATATCATTGAAAATTATTTTGAATATATTATATATTTTAGGAAATTGTTAAATAGATTTAAATTATTATTATTAAAAGAATAGATTTAAATTATATTTATTAGATACATTTTGTTTACCAAAATTACTACATGAATCTTCCTGTTGTCATTAATTGAGTTTTTTTAATAATTTTTTAAATAATTTGAATGTTATTAATGATCAAGGGTTTCATGAGAAATGATGATTTTTTATATTGATGTTACGTTAATTCTTTATGTTAATAATTGTAATAATTATTACTATTAATAGTAATAAATGGATGACAAAAGTTAACTTAACAATTTAAATTATTTACTAATTTATTAATATAATTGAAAATTATTTTGAGTATACTATATATTTTAGTAAACTGTTAATTAAGGACAAAATTTTTTTATTAATATAATATTGAATGCTTATGATTTTATTAATAGTAATGAAGACGTAATTTAAATCTAATTAACAGTAATAAAGACGTAATTTATTAATAGTAATAAAGACGTAATATTAATATTATGATTGAAAATTAATATACAATTGAATGATTAATTTATTTTATTAACAGTAATAAAGACGTAATTTATTAATAGTAATAAAGACGTAATATTATTAATATGATTGAAATTTATTTTATTAATATACGAATGAATGATTGATTTATTTTATTAATAGTAATTAAAACGTAAATTAAAAATAATTAACAGTAATAAAGACGGAATTTATTTTATTAGTTAGTGACAAAATTTATTTTATTAATATACAATTGAATGATTGATTGAATTTATTAATACTAATATAAAGACGTATTCTAAATCTATTTGACAGTAATAATGACATAAATTAATAATAGTAATAAAGATGTAATATTATTAATATGATTGAAAATTATTTTGAATATATTATATATTTTAGGAAACTATTAATTACTAACCAAATTTATTTTATTAATATACAATTGAATGATTGAGAAATTTACCATTTATTTACAAATGAATATCAGGTAAATGCTAATTAATAAATTATAATTTTCGTAATAATATTCATCTCTGCCAATAAAGTGCAATCAGAATTTAAAAATTCTTATTAATGTCAATAAATAACATTAAAACTTTTAATAAATAACTTTAAAACTGCTACAATCTCAATAAACTTATTAATTGCAATAAAGTCCAATCAGAATTTAAATATTCTTATTAATGTCAACAAATAACATTAAACTCTTAATAAATAATATTAAAGCTGCTACAATCTCAATAATGAATCATTCAAATCAATGACATTAAAAACATCTGTGCTTCAAATTGCCTTACACATCTTTAGTAATCATTATTAATTGTTGATAATATAATACGGATGGCTTTGTGTATATATATGAATATTGATGTTGTATACTTAATGATATATGAGTATTTAAAATATATTTGCATATGGGATATAGTTTAATATTTGATATTTGAATTCTTAGAACTTGAGTCGGTGACTTTTCTAACTCAGCATAAATTATGGTAAGCCTAAATTTTGGGTTAAATTGATTCATAATCAATCATTCATACAAAAAAATGAGAGCTATTATGGTAAACCGAATTTCGTATTAATAGTAATATAAATTAATAAGATTAAAAAATCGTAATAAATAACATTAAATTCGGGCAATTATTATTAAAGTAAATAAATAACAATCATTCAGATTAAATGACAATAAAGTTGGTCAATTATTATTAATGACAATAAATAATATTAGTTATGATTTATTGTAAATCATAAAAAATCAACATATACATTAGTTATGATTTATTGTAAATTATAAAAAATCAACCTATAGATTAGATGTTAATAAACGGAGGTTTTTAGTTTAAATTAAAAAAATCAACCAATACATTAGTTATAATTTTGTTTTTTTAAAGGTGAGTATGTTAAATATATGTATATGTATTATTACTCAAGGGTGATTTATATAAATTAACATACGTGTATGTAACATCTATGAAATTTAAATACATTGATAATATAATACGGATGGCTTTGTGTATATATATGAATATTGATGTCATATACCTAATGATATATGAGTATTTAAAATATATTTGTATATGGGATATAGTTTAATATTTGAAATTTGAATTCCTAGAACTTGAGTCGGTGACTTTTCTAACTCAGCATAAATTACGGTAAGCCTAAATTTTGGGTTAAATTGATTCATAATCAATCATTCATACAAAAAAATAAATAAATGAGAGCTATTATTGGAAACTGAATTTCGTATTAATAATAATATAAATTAATGAGATTAAAAAATCATAATAAATAACATTAAATTCGGTCAATTATTATTAAAGTAAATAAATAACAATCATTCAGACTCATTGACATTAAATTTGGTCAATTATTATTAATGACAATAAATAATATTAGATATGATTTATTGTAAATTATAAAAAATCAACATATACATTAGTTATGATTTATTGTAAATTATAAAAATTATAAGTCTTTTGTGCACATTATAAATGTGTAGTAAAAAGAAATTTTTTAATTAAGTTTGTTGAATGCTTTAAAAATATGGTCTCAGAGTAAAAGGTGCAAACGAAAATGATTCAGTAATTTAGAAAAAAAAAGTGAGGAATGTGTGGAACGATTTTTATAATGATTGAATGCTTTAAAAATATGGTCTCAAATTTGTTTATGAATTTTGCATATTTATGGTATGATTGGTAATCCATTTTAGTAATGATTGATTGATAATTTAATGTCTGAAATGGTTAATTCAAATTATTTTCCTAAGTTAAGTCTAGGCTAGAAAAACTTTTCTAATTTATCAGTTGCTGAGCATTTGTTCAGTACGTTTGTGTATGGCATGTTTGGTGAATCCGGGTAAAAGAGTAACGTTGGGCATAATTGGGCCAGTCTAATTGGAATCGGTTTTGCATTTTTAGGTTCAAATGATCCGTTAAATTTTATTAGTGGTTTTAATTTGTTATTTTTTTTTCTGTATTTGTGTTTAAGGTTATTAAATATCTTTAATTGAAATTAATAATGTTGACTAAACTTAAATTTAATTTACTATTAATTTACATATGGTGTACATAATAAGTAATTGTAAACTTTATTTCAATCAAATTTAAATACATAGGTAATTGTCGCTAGGTTTGTCAACTTTATGCTTACATTTATCCTAAAATATATTTTTGTAAATAGGATTAAATGATTACCAAAAATATTCATTTATTTTTTATACAAACTTTATAAAAATAATATAACTAACCTCTATATAACAAATAAGGCTTATTAACGTAAACTTAATTTTGTATTAATGTTAATATAAATTCGGTCAATTATTAAAAGATATTAATAAATAAGATTAAAATGGTCAAAATATTATTAATGTAAACTTGATAACAATCATTAAGATTCAAATTTCAGATTAAATGACATTAAATTCGGTCAACTTTATTAATGTAATTAAGTAACAATAATTCAGAATTAATGAAATTAAAATTGGTCTAATATTATCAGCCGAATATGGAATGTAGGATTGAATAATCAAATTAACATAAGAAAATTGTCGATAGTTTAATGTTTAAAAAATATTGTTGACCGATTGTTGAATGTTAAACAACATCTTCAAAAAAATTAAGAGTCGGTTTCTTGTGTCATATACATAATCCGAATCAACTTTATGCTTGCTTACATTTATCCTGAAATATATTTTTGTAAATAGGTTTAAATGATTAGCGAAAATATTCATTTATTTTTTATACAAACTTTACAAAAATAATATAACTAACCTCTATATAATAAATAAGGCTTATTATGGTAAACTTAAATTTGTATTAATGTTAATATAAATTCGGTCAATTATTAAAAGATAATAATAAATAAGATTAAATTGGGTCAAAAGATTATTAATGTAAATTGATAACAATCATTAAGATTCAAATTTCAGATTAAATGACATTAAATTCAGTCAACTTTATTAATGTAAATAAATAACAACAATTCAGAATTAATGAAATTAAAATTGGTCTAATATTATCAGCCGAATATGGAATGTAGGATTGAATAATCAAAATTAACATAAGAAAATTGTCGATAGTTTAATGTTTAAAAAATATGGTTAAGCGATTGTTGAATGTTAAACAACATCTTCAAAAAAATTAAGAGTCGGTTTCTTGTGTCATATACAGAATATGAAGATTCAAACGAATACAATAAATAAACAGAATCGATAGACTCTTGAAAAGGATTTAGACAATAAACAAAACGGTTTTATAGATACAAAGCTGGAGCTCCATTACCTAATTGGATTCTAGAATTTGTGTATTCGGATCAAATCATGTTGTTCAAATGTTAAAACATAGCATTAGTAAAACTGATTGAATAGTAATAAAATTAAAAAAAAATCCGAATGAATACATGGGTATATTACAAATCTGTTTATCACAATCCGATTGAATATGTTAGCACAAATCCGGTTATCACAAATCTGAATGAAAATATGCTTTAAAAAAATATGATTTCAAATGAATCAAAATACGCTTCAAATGATTCAAATGAATGAAAATATGCTTTTAAAAAAATCCGATTGAATATTTCTATATTACAAATCTCTTTATCACAATCCGATTGAATATATGTGGATAATCAACATTAGAAGAGTAGTATGGATGTTTACCTTTAATCGGTTGTGGATAATCAAGAAATGATGCAAGATGAAGAAGAAAGCCTCTAAGATTTGTTAGGAATTAGATCCGGAGCTTTGATATGGAATAGTATCAATAGGAATTATAAGAGTAGTATAAGAGTTTTGATATGGAGAATGAAAAAAATGAAAGAAAGAGGTTTTTATACTAATAAATTCGGAGCTCCATATTGTTGTTGGATCCTAGAGGCCCTCTTTAAGGCCTCCATTCGACCCAAGTGACCTCAATTATTATATAGATAGATTGGGTTGATCCAATGATTCACTTGCCTTTTGGGGCTACATTATGAGATCCAATCAACGTTGCACGTTCACATCTATATATCAACTACATCTTTACTACTTTATATTCTTACTATTTTTCACAAAAAAAAAAACTTTATATTCTTACTGGATTATATTTCTGAAGCTTTACAGGATAAATAAATCTAATATGAAATGATAAAATATGTGTTATGACGTAATATAGAAATTAAAGTACTATAATATTAGAAAATAACAATTTTAATCATGTGAATAAGAATAAAAATATATATTAAAAAGAAGATGTATGTTTGGATGAGAAGCAGAGCTAGAAACAAATATTGTATGACGTGATTTAGGCGGTGATCTTGAAGGTATGATTTTTTTTTCTTTTTTGAAAAGGAGTGGTTTTAACATATTATGCTCTTGATGAAAATAAAATTCTTAGTTTGAAAATGATTAGTAACTTGCCTAGACATCTTAATAAATTACCTGAACACGTGTTTTTTTTTTTTTTCTGCATGAATAAAAACCCACAAAAAAAAATTGTTCTTTTTCGTTTTTTATATAACATTATGGTACTCCTTGAAAAGATAATAAAATCAGTCTTCAAAACTAGATAAACATAGTTGTTAAAAGTAAAAATAATTTTAACAACCTTTAAATCAATTATTTTCACACATAACCATGACGGAACCATAAAATCTAACTAAAAAAAATTCCATAACTGGACTATCGATCTCTCAAATGATTGCTATTTTGGATCGGCATTTCCGGGGTATTCGTTTTTTTCTGCTAATAACAAAATTAAAAATCCTAAATAAGAAAGAAAAACCATCGTATATAAACTAAAAACTACTATAATAAATGCAGAAATCAACAAAACGTTGGTTCCCTTCCCTTATAAACACAACATTCTTGAGGTGATAATAATTTTGCTACAACACTACTTCCATTTCTCCGGTCTTTAATGATGTATCATCTTTCTCGAGTTCCCTAATCAGTTTCTCTATCTGTCTTCTATAAACTGGCATGAAATGATCCGCAATCATACTACGTGATAATCTGATTTTACTGTATAATGATCGTGGGGTTAAAAATAACCCTACTTTGTCTTCCACCACGCGATCCCCCTCATCATCGCTTTCACTAGAAGATGCCTCGTCATCGGTTCCTCTCTCTGCAACTTGAGGGATCGTGACAATATGCATAATCTTACCAGCTGGAAAAAACCTATGTGCTTCTTTTGTTTCCGGTGACGGGTTTTTCCCACCCTCCGCAATAGCTGCTGCTTCCTCTTCTTCCCTCATTTCCTTTGCCACGTCAGCTTCCTCCTGGCCTTCACTATGGTCATACAGCTCGTGTTCAAGTTGTTCCCACAACTCAAATTCGGTCATTCTGTCTTCATGAGTACTTGCCTCTTCATCATGAAGATCATCAGAATGCCAGGCGGTTGTAGCTCCATCTGATGAAGATACAGGGAATTCAAGAGCTGTTGAGATGCTTTCGGTTACGTTGTCAGAAGAAGATGATTCTGGAGAATTTGAACTTGCAACAACAGGTCGGCGGCGGGGCCCCATGCATGACCATGATGATATGCCGATAGATGGGCGAGTCCATGCAGCTTGAGCCATGCTTTGGGCTCTTCTCATCACAACCTAAAATCACCATCATATGCAGCTTTCACTTTACCAACTTTTCACACGTCTACAAAAGGTGTGATACCAACCCTTTTACTTATATATGGATCAATTTTGGTTGTCATATGTGTCATCTCAGCAAAGCAGACACATAAAATAAAATAATGGCTAAAAAACAGGTCAACCAGGTCAAAGCTTCAAAGTCCGCTGAAAGCGTGTTTTTGTACCATATTTGAAATCACATCTAGCACACTAAAGTTATTGATGAAAAGGTCATCTTTTAAAAAGGTGGAAATTTTTAACCACACCCGACCTGGAACTTGTAGATCGATACCAAAAAAATAACTTGGCCACCCATTTTGGCACCTAACGTACCACTAGAAACGGGACATGAGGATTTACCTGAGTACCACTAGAAACCGGGCGAAGTATTTGACCGGCACCAGCAACTTTTGCTTTAGCGCTTGCAATTGATGGAAGTCGAGAACCCAAAGCTGTTGCAGATCGATAAACGGTTTTAAGAATCCTGGTGTGTTCAATCTGAGTTCTGAGGTCATTTAGCCAAGCTGATGCTGTAACCTATACAAACAAGGAAACCTTTACAAGTTGCATAAAAACTCTATATGTATACGGAATCCGAATAGCAAATTAGGAACGATGGGTGGTTATGTTAACAGAGCAAAATAATTTGAATAAAAAAATAAATACTCTTTTAGTTATCGGACTGAGTTGGGTTGACCAACAAACATCTTTATTTTTGCTGTTTTCTTTTGAAAAATGCTTTATATATTATATATTGTATATTGTATATTATATATAAGTAGAGATCCTGTAGGAAAATTGGTTTTCGTACGAAGTGTGAGAAGGATTAAGAATTGACATGTAGCCATCATGTTTTGGATTTAGGAATGATATCTTGTGTTTTTGGCTTGAAAAACACTAAACACAACAATTTATAACACAATGCAATGTATTATAGTCATTAAATTTAAAACACAGCCAAAACACACTAGTTAACACTTAAAACACACTGCTTAATGTTCTTTGCATGGTGTTTTAAGTTTTAACCCTAAAATACATCGTTTTCGGGTTTTAATTGTTACGTTTGGTGTTTTTCTAGGCAAAACAATCCAAAACATCGTGAATAAGTCCAAAATGATGCACACATATCAATTTTTAATCCTTCTCTCGCTTCTCACAAAAATCAATTTTCCTATAGGATCCCTACCCATATTATATATTATATATCATATATTATATGTTATATGTATGTATATGAATGCGTTAACGGCTAGTATTTGCAATTTACATTATTAAAATAATAATCTAATGCGCTCCAGGGCTTTGATGAACAAAAAGTAACATTTAAGCAACTTCTAACCTTTTCCTTTACATATAATTTTAATTTTTTTTGGAAAGATTTGGCATTAACATAGCCCGAATTGACCCGTTCAGAAGTAAAATTATTAAAAATGCGGCCTCAGTTTGTACACTCATGCCCCCAAAAAGCATCCCAGCCAAATGGTATGTGCTAGTAAAAGATCAAATCCACAATTTCTAGTACTCTAAATGATCTAAATCACCTCTGCACGTAAATCATCCACTGAAGCAGCTGAAAAAGTTGGGACCAAATCAGCTCCATTTATAACAGATGTAATAAATTCACTGCCAGAATCTGCCAACTCCCAAGTCATGCAAGCACCTAATCATATTAAGAGCTGCATTATATCAACACTAAATGACCAGCAAACATGAATAACAATATATAGTTTATGGGAGGTGATTTGTCCACATTTTATTACTTGGGCACAAAAACCATATTATCTTCGACTAGTTTACCCTCACACCACGTTTACTCACTTCTTTGTACCACTTCACTTGCGAGGGTTAAGTAGTCAAAATAAATTTCATTAAATTATGTACAAATCACCTCCCAACAGTTTATTTACAGGAAGACAAACAATAAAAACTGAACTGATGACCATAATTGAAGAAAATAATAGTTCAGAATATATTGAAAATTAACAATTATAAACCTGGGGCAAATGTAACACACGTAGTTGTAGATAACTCTTTTTGCTCCCGCAGCACATAAGTTAAAAGTGCAGCAGTTCCACCACCCAAAGAGTGCCCAACTATCTGCATCAGATATTAAAATTCTTCTAAACTAAATATGCGTACATCCAATAGCAAATCTTTAAGGTTTGTTTAGTTGAATGAAGTGGAAAAAGAAATGGAATGAAAAGGATCATTCAAGTATGCTGTTTGATGTGTATTTTTGTCTTGCATTTTGTTCATCTTCTCATCCGATTAACTATTGGACATGACATATTTAAAAAAGGAAGACCAAATATTTATTGTGTATTTCATAAGTTAATGAATAAACATTAGTTTACCTAATATCTACCAATTTTTATGTCATAGATAGATGAAGACATATATCTACTACTTATTAGTACATAAAAAGTAACCTTTTTGTTAACTTTAAATAGCACAATATATTTTCGTTAAGATTATTTCTATTTTCTTGATAAATTAAAATCAATATAACTTTCAGAAAAAGTTTAAGGTTTTTCATAGGACTCCTTTGAAAGAACGAAAATAGAAGGAAAAACACACCCCTTCCTCAAAAAACAGAAATCCTTAAAAGGGAAGGAATCACATTGCTTAATAAATGGTTCGTTCCATTTCAAGGTGGTTAATGGACAAGCTTTTTACATATCCCAGAATGGTCCATTTTATCCCACCTTCCATCACTGGATACCATCCACAACCTTATGCACAACAAGAAAAAAATGATTGTTAACTAACAATACTAGGTTATGCTCAATACCTGTAGCTTATAATCAGGATGATTTTGCAATGCTTGTAGAAGAACTGGAGTTGCAAGCTTGGCAATCCATCGAGCAGCTGCAACCATTCCACAGTGAGCATAACCTAAAATTACATCACTAACTCCACCCTCATGTACAACCGAATGATGAAATGGTACAACTGCTCCAGTTGCAGCGGTTAGAGTGTCTTTAATGCTATGAGTTCCACGAATCAATAATAGAAAGGTTTTTGTCTTGTGGTTGACTAAAATTGTAAAAGCTGGTTTTAAAATCTGCAACGAGAAACAAATAAATTTAACTAATATGTAAAAAATTCATAAAAAACTAAGTCACAGTTTAATTTTAGCTTAAGGTTGGACTACACGACTAAACCTTTGCAAGTTGGTTGATTTAATCCATCATTAATCCAATTATATTTCTAGATATAAATACAGTTTTACTGTTGTGGTTAAATCCCCTAACTTTGTTTTAAACTTATTGAAATAGCCATTATGACCTGTTGAACAACTCAAAATGGCATTTTCAACAAGACAAAAACATGTAAAGAAGTATTACCACTGCAAAAAAAGAAAAAAGAGAGAGAGTACAGAGATTAAATCGCCATAATGTTGAAATTAGTTTGTTTTATACAACATTAACCCTCGAGGTCGAGGATATAGCCAATTAGGGGTCATTAACAAACAGAAAACACATGTTTTAGTGTGCAGAGATAACTTACTCCAGCTTTAGGTTCCTGAATAAGAACGTCTTCACTTGAAAAACCTGTTTCTTCTAAAAATACAGGAAACGTCTTTTTAGAAAAATGCCAGCAAAGAGTCAACAGGTCCAACAGATACCTAAGCTCAGAAACTATTTCCGGTCCCGCAAGCTGCAGGCTCTCTTCACCCCCAAATACACTACTAACATGCAAATTTCCCTGCAGAGCACAATATAAACATTATAGATCAAGAAAATGCTGAACAATCCGCCTGTAGTAAAATGAACAAAAGGAAAATTGGTCAAATGGTTTAAAAAAGTCGCCCAAAGTTTAACCTAATGGTTTGTGTGGTAGTATGTAATATGTAAGTTACTTTATAGAATTCGAAAAATTGGATAAAAGTGTGTTGGAGCATCACAAGTCAACCCAACCTGAGTTGTTTTGGCCCATCTCAAAGTTTTTCAGTTTTCCTGTAACCCAACCTGTCCATTTTGACACCTAAAAGTCTTGGGGTTGGCACTTAGCAATCTACCATAGCAACACTAATCAATTCCCCAAAAATAAGCTACCAGCCTACCATGACAATACAAGACGCGTATATGCTAAACTAATTGGGTTGAGCAGCAAGCTAATGAAGTAATGTCATAATTTAAACTTTTTAAGCAAAAGCTGATTGAAAAGGATTCTAAAATCATCTGGAACATGAGATTTCAGCAAATAAATATAAGAGGAGCACTTATGTTGAGGTTTTGAACATAATCGTTAACTAACCTGTCGTTTCAACAAATAACTAATACCAAAAGCCAAATCTCCAATAGGCCACTTCCCCAGAGTTTCTGAATATGTAAAGCGAAGAGTCTCGGATAAAGTTGAAATAGTTTCCAACCACGTCGCGGGAGCCTGAATTAACCTATGAGAAACTCGTTCAACTCCCAAAGGACCATGATTTTGCACATGATTATCACTTTCTTCATCATCTTCAGCTGCAACAGCTGATTGTAGCTTCTTATTTAAAGTATAATACAAGAGAGCAGCAGCACCAGCTGCAGTCGCCATAGTTGCTGTTGCCATGAGATTACTACTAGTTTGATATCTGTTGCAGAAAAAAACAAAAGGTCATATAAAGAAAATATATATAATTCTGTAAACTAAAAAGCTCTTCTGCATAAATAAGACTTCTTGGAAGATAGTTAATCTGATATTTGTTAAATTAGCATAAACTAATATTGTAAAAAAAGAAAACAAATGAAATGACTTTCAGTAGAAGAAAAGGATTACTTAATGTGACTAACAAGTAAATATTTTATTTGATTTAAATTGTTGATAAGTAATGAATCCCGTTTAATTAGATGGAAGAGTATTATTAACTTGGGAAGTAATAAAAAAAGCGTAAGAATAAGCATGATGATGATGTATGAAAGAAAGCTGGTGGATTAGAATTGATGAAAGGAGGATAGATACAATTCAATTAGGTAGCATATATGATGATGTAGAAAACCAAACAAAAACCCTAAAAACCCCAGTTGAGAAATAAAGAAGGAACCTGAGAAAAGGATGGTGGATGGGTGAATCAAGAAACGTTGATGAACGAACAAGAAGAAGAAGAAGAAGAAGAGTGAATGGATGGTGAAGTTGTGCTACAAATTAAAAAAAAGAAACCGACCTAGACTCTTACACTGTGTTCCAGAGTTTCATTAAAGGATGGAAGAGAAAGGATTGGGAAGGAATTGGGGAAAAAATGTGTTCCAGAGTTTTTTGTAGGAGGGAAAGGGAGGGAATGAGAGAGATAATAAAGAGGATTTTAGTGTGATTTTCAATCTTTCCAATTTGGAAGGAATTGGAGAGAATGGAAGGGGAGAGAGATCCTTTCTCTTCCATCCTTTAATGAAACTCGGGAACACAGTGTTAGACTATTTGGTGTGCCTCCCCTTTCCCCCAACTCCCCCAATTGCCACATCAGCGCCACATCATTTCCCCCATTTCATCCCCCAAAGTTTGGAAATGCCTTCCCCCAATTCCCCCATTCCCCCTTCCTTTTTTTATTCTTTTTCCTTTTTTTTAATTATATATTTTATATTTCATAATTATTTTTTTATAAAAATAAAATAAAAAACGTAAAAATAATATAAAAAACGTAAAAATAATATAAAAAAAACCGTAAAAATTAAAAAAAAATGGAAAAACATAAAAAACCGAAATTTCAAACATTCCCGACTCATCCTATCAGACATCCTTAAATACTCATCCCATGAATCGCTAGCAATGCCGTATGCTAATTGACGAATTGCAGACGTGCATTTTTGTAGGGTCGTAAAACCTCGTTTCCCTCTACCATCGTATCTTAGTGTAAAAAATTCATCGTAATTAGCTAAATCATCAGCAATTCGTTCGAACAATCTTCTACTCATTCGGAAACGACGCTTAAAGAGATCGGCAGTGTAAACACAGTCTTCAGCAAAATAGTCGGCCACCAAACGTTCATGTGCACCTTTAAAAAATATAAGACATGTTAATAATTTTTTTTCAAAGATGTTATAAAAAATATAGAACATATTAAAAAAAATTAAACATTTTAACAAAAAAATAAAACATACCCTCACGATCTCTATCAAGCGCCGCGCTCCGTGTCAATGGTACCGAAGATGATCCACTCTCGTTTTCTTGTTCCAACTCGGCTAAAATTTCTGCCGTTTCCATCATCGCACCAACGTAAAAGTTTATCACGTTTTGTTCCTCCTCTTCCGACGAACTCATGGTATAAGAAATAGAATTTTTATAAAATTTTGTGGATAAAAAGTTGTATAAAATGTTGTATGGTGGTGTAGATTGTAGAGATGTAGTGTGTTTTGTTTTGAATTTGGTTTGGTTTAATATATATATATAAAACTTTGATTTTAAAAAAAAAAAAAAAAAAGCCTCAAACGGTCACCTAACGGCTACAAGAAATGGACCAATCACAAGAGGCGGTGACCACGGTGATATTTCCCTCGTCTCCCCGGAAATAACACGGGGGGGGGGGGGGGCGGTGTTCCCCGGATACCCCGAAGCCACGTCTGAACCCCGAAGCCACTCCCCGGATCCACACCGTTTGGTCTTATGAAATGCATATGATATTAATAGGACTTTGGAGTTGCTATGAAAATGGGAGGTGGTCAGTTTCTTGACTTTGATTTTGGCTTACACGCTCCATGACTTTGCCTCTAAACACTTAACCATCCAAGTTTCCTATACCGTGTTCATTGACCACATTTTATACCGTCATGGAAATATATAAACGTCTACAAAATCAACCTACCAGGGCCGGACCTAAAAATTCAGGTGCCCGGGCCGAGCCGTAAAATATGTGCCCCTTAGTCTTAGGTCTTTTAAGCAATCTTTTCATAACTGAAGCGGACGTTGAACCGGTGTCCTTACCGGTTCTCTAGTCGGACCAGTCGAACCAGATATAGAACTGAAAGTCTCGTAATAATTATAAAAATTACTTTGTTTGGCTAATTGGCTCATAAAAAAAACCACTATTCCTTACGATCTACTCTTCACATTCTTGCGTTTATAACTAGTGATGTTCAAGATGAGATCTTTTTTGGGTCGAAATATAAAGAAAATACTTGCAAAAAGGAAAACACTCGTCGTCGCTCAAAGTGCGCCTTTAGAAATTGGGCCTGGGCCAGGAGTCCTCCCGGCACCCCCTCAAGGCCGGCCTTGCAACCTACACATGATATTTTTTTTTTTAAATAAACAAAGTTATATAGTTTGTTATAAACAAAAAGGAAACTTTTACTTTCTCGATTTTTAAATCATTACCTACGTTAGATTTACATGTACTTTCATTCAGAACAAGGGGTAACATCCCAATCGCCGCTCACATACGAACTCTAAAACAGATTAACCATCTTTGAAGAAGTACAGTAGTTATAGAAGCAAATAGTGTTGCAAACACTAGGAGTGTGCATGGTCGGTTTTAGCCCAAAACTATGAAATTTAGCCTAGCTAAAAATAGCTCAAAAGTCCTTTTAACTTTTTTCTCAAATGTCTTCAACTTACAAAGAGCATGAAGGTGATTTCATTTATAGCTAGTCAAAGCCCAAGTTTTAACACAAGAATGACATAGGTTACAATATGTAAGGGTACTTGAATTTCCTATATAATATATGAGACTGTGTAATACAAAACATTAAGTTGGCTAAAGGGTTTGTAGTCTAGTTCTATTAAGGTGTTAGTTGCATTGATTTTTTTTTACAAAGAGTGAGTATTCAATTTTTATAGGAGACAAGTTGTGTCGATTTCCGGAATAAATATATCAAAGTTTGATATAGAGTTTAATTAATTGAACGATGTGGTTAGAATAAAGGAAAAAAGCCAATGATCTTGTGGTGTATTGGCAGCCCCATGACCTTTCAATGTGGAAGTCATGGGTTAGAGTCGGGAAAAAAATAAAAAATTATGGGTTGAACCAGAGGGTTTTACGGGCCTCTAGGTGGTGGTTTATTCCGGAATGATGGTGGGCTTGGTAACCAGCGTCGTCTGCGTTTGCGGGTGGGCCAAAGGGACATGGATGTGGGCCGATTTATCATTCAGGTGTTGGATAATAAACGGGCCTTGGGCCGAAAATAATATAAAACGCACCCCGTTGAAGGAATTTAGCGTGCAAAATCTAGGGTTTTCAATTTTTAGAGTTTGAGAGCTCACCGCCTCCATACGCTAAGAATGGGTCACTCGAACGTCTGGAACTCGCATCCCAAAACTTACGGCCCTGGTTCTCGTGCCTGGTTAGTTGTATATCTCATATTGTTGCTCTATGATTCATGTGCCTTGTTTGTATTATAATTCCTTTACAACATAAACTTGTACTGTATGTGATCTGGTAGTATGTTGTTAGCACAATTGAATATATGTAGAGTTCATGATAAATACGAGTTAGGGTTATAGTTGTATGACGGATTGATAGTTTTTGTAGTGAAATATATGTATATCATGATATACAAAGTACATACGCTTGGTATAAGTTTATATATAGTCTAGTTGTTTGGTTTGGCATTCTCTCCATGGGTTTTGGTTAATAAATTGACTCCTATGCATTAAAGTTTGTTACATTGATATATGCGTTTGGTTTTGCTGCTAACAATTTGTATTATTCTGTGCTAAAACATGTTATAAATGGATCTATCTACTATCTTTAGGGCGTGTGCAAGTTTTAATATGATTTGAGTTTGATATTTGGTTTGTGATTATGCTGCGGCAGCCGTGTATGCGGTAACTCTCATGGGCTGATCAGGAAGTACGGGCTTATGTGCTGCAGGCAGTGCTTTCACAGCAATGCAAAGGAGATTGGTTTCATCAAGGTTTTGTTGTTTATCTGATTTCTTTTTAGTTCTTTGCATTCCAATATTCGTTTTGTTTGAACTGAACTGATTTTTTTGTATGAATGTTTATTTGCAGTACCGTTGATTTTCACCACTGAAGGAGATGACTTCTTGTTGGCAGTATTCAATTAAATGATGATCTTATGATCTTGTTAGGATTGTTGATGCCAAATGGGTTTTCATCTTTTGACTTTTGAGATTTTTTATGGTTTATGTTTGACAGATTGAAAGTCTTTACTGTTTTTGGTACTTGATTTTGCATTTTGAATCAAAACATGTTTTTGACATCTGATGACCTTGAGTTAACTAGGTCTTCTTGCACTTGTATTATGATGATAGATTATTGTGGATGACTCATTAAACCTATCCTTTATACACAGTATTTGTAATACTAAAGTAGTTGTGTTATATATACATCAAACAATGGCTTTATGTTGTCATACATTGTGCTAACAGTTTTTTAAAAATTTGAAAGCATCTGTAATTTAAAAAACTATGGTCATCTTAGAGAACTTTAAAACTATAGCTACTTAATCTAGATGGTTGCTCACTTTCTTGTGATGCTCTTTGCATGTGTATCAGGCTTTGATCAGATGAATGCTTACCTAAATGCTTGTATTATGCGATTATAACAAATGTAAACTGAAGAAGATTAATTATGTGTACGTGATTGATGTTGACAAACCTTCTATCGCTATATAGAACATGAGTTAATGTTGGATGTATTTAAGATTACAGGATGTCAAGATCAATCAATCATTGATGGTACCCGGTTTATGATATATGGATCAACAACGTACACAGGTGGTGATAGGTTTTATGTTAAAGTTTCATTGGTAGATGATTTGCACTTGGAAAGGATGGTGTTGTGGTACAACTTTCTTATGATGTCACGCTAGATATTTTTCACATTCTAGCTAATCAAATTCTATGAAAATAATTGGTAGTTAACTAATTTGAAAATTCACGGGTAGCTTGATGGGTGGTTCAACGAACACCCTTTAATAGTGTTAAAATGCTTATTTTATCCACATTTATTCGTGATATTGCTTGGAATTGGGTGACTACGGTTGCTTTGGTTGTAGGTGTAATAAGGAGCTAAAAATGACGAAATACGGGCTTTGGGAATGGACCGGAACGAATCGGGACGAGGTGGAATGCAAGAAAGAAAAGTGAAGATTTTTCAAAGGGTCCACCGTACCCTTACGGCAGCTACCGTAGGGTTACGGTGGCTTCAGGACACAAATTTCCACCGTAGGCCAGGCTCAAGTGACCGTCAAGATTTCAGACCCACCGTACCCTTACGGTGGGACCGTAGGGTTACGGTGGTCTCTGCACAAAAATGTAACTCCCTTCTTTAAAGACGAATTTATGGAGTCTTTTCATCATCCCTTCCATTGTGAAGGTTTCTAAACATCTTGTGGGCGATTTTTGGCTTAGGTTCTTCATTGGAGACTTATCACAAACATTGGTTTATGTTTTTGATTCTTATGAACATTACTATGATTGTTTTGATGATTCACCAAGTCATGCGAGGCTAAACTTTTGGTGATCATTTCGGGTGAAGGTTTTTCTTGAACTCTTGTGTGTGATTTCTTATATTTCTAGAATAATAACTTGGTACTTTGTCTTTGTTATTATGATGTATGAACAATTGCTTGTAATGTGTTGATTAATTTACCAATTTTTAGTCTCTATCGTTCGTTCTTGGTGTTGCTAACAACCGAGATATCACGGGAAGGATTGGGGTTGGTTATTGATTAATTGGTCATCGGGAAACAACCTCGCGTTAATATAATCCGAGTACTTTGTTCCCTTTTATCACAATAATTGCTTTTACATGAGTTATGTCTATGTAACTCTTTCTAGTGGAAATTTACACAAGTGTTTAGAGAAACCGGATCCTTGAATGATCATTGTTCCATAATCTGAAGAAACAAACTTAATTTTAAACAAGTAATTAGTTGTTCCTTTAGTTAAAATCAAAATACTCAAAATCTTAATCGTTTACTTTTTGTTTAAATAGTTTAATTGTAGTTAATCAACGAAACTAGAATTCACACATTTTCCACAAACTCCCTGTGTTCGATACCTTCTTGCCACTATCTTTAGTTGTAATTGGGAAATTTTACGTGTACCACGACAAGCACGTCATAGCTCAGTTGGTGAATGGACCTAGGATCCTCCTTAGAGGTCATAAGTTCGATTTAGGATCCTCCTTGGAGGTCATAAGTTCGATTTAGGATCCTCCTTGGAGGTCATAAGTTCGATTCCCACGAAGGACATAATGAGAAATGATGGATGACTCCTGGCCTTTGGTCATGAGTTCGAGTCCTGATCTCGCCAGGTTTTACCAGTTCACTACTGTCGTGCCTTCGGGCGGGTATGTGGGTCGGGTTTTCCATGGAAGCGGGCTGTCAGGCGGGCTAGGAGCTTCGTGCGTCCAGGGTGGGCCGGGCTGTGCCCCTGTCTTTGCCATTGGGGGGCCGCGTATGAAGTACCCGGCGTTGTTTAGTTGGCCGTTAAAAAAAAACTAATTTGAAAATTGACATTATGTATGTTTTGTACGCCTAATTCTTATTACCTAGAGTGACAATAGTTGAACAATATTCAAGAGGTGGCAGGGTTGGTTGATGGGTCATTGGTAAATTGGAAAAAAGGTCAAGATGGGTTGGGTTAGAATAAGTATAGATTAAGAACCTGGCAAATGCAACCCAAGTTGTTAATTTTGGGTTAATATGGGTAATTTTTAGAAGGCACTGGGTTATTATGGACTAACAAAATTGGTCGTGGGTTTAAATGGATTAAACGGGAGCTATGGCGGAAGATCCATGACCATGGGTAGGATGGGTCAGACAAGATAAAAAGGCAAGTCAGGACGGATGATGGTGTAAGGCCACTTATCTGTTCCAAACTTTCATCCCCTTTCTGACTATCGTCGCCCTCATACTTCCATTTGTCGTCTCCACTGGTACTTTCGACCGCCATCTCCGCCGGTACTTTGACCGTCATTGTTGCCACTAGCGTACCATCCACCGTCGGTACAAACAAAAAATTTGTCGTCCAGCACATTCTTCTACCACCTTTGATTTTGAAAATGGCTCATTCTTACTAGAGAGCTTTGATTATGTTTGATTTTGTTATCGCTGCCTTTTTTTGTTTTAAGGGAGAGAGAGCATTTCTTTTGAGCTTTTACGCTGTGTTCCCGAGTTAACTTAACGAGAGAAAAGAAATGAAAGGAAAGAAAAATTTGATTGGGTTCCCGAATTTTATTTAAGAAAGGAAAATAAAGGAAAACAAAACATGTTGTGTTCCCGAGTTTCACTTAATATTTCAAAGCCCAGTTTTTCTCTGTTGGACTACGCTATACAAAGCCCACATTCATTTTTGTTAACTAACCTTTATTTGGATTGATCCGATCAAACCATATACCATTACCAATCGCCAAAAACAATTCATTTATTTGGATTTATCTTTTTTTTAAACGGTGACTTTCATATTAGTAATCGAATGTCACACTGCCTAATCGACAGCCCTAGCCAAGTTCTGCCTCAGAATACGTTATCTTAACCAGGCCCACGTTGCTGTATCAGACTTGATTACGACGTTCCCCCGGAAACCGTACTGCCTCCACACGAGTTTCCTCGCTGGAGTAATAGCTGAGTGAAAACCGGGGTGTAGCTCCGAATTGAACTCTCCTCGTTTTCTTTATGCCATTGCTCCACGTCTCATATATTACATATACCAATCACTGAAAAAAATGCCTTAACCTTTATTTAACCTAATCAAGCATTTCCCAATCACGCAACACGTTTTCTTTATGCCATTGCTCCACGTCTCATATATTATATATACCACATCACATTTAGTTACTTTTAAATGTTTTTATGGCTCACCAAGCAAAAAGTTCTCACATGCTTTGTACACACAAATCTGAACTATTTTCATGTTTGGTACAAACACGTATTTGATTCATTTACTTAATGATGTTTAAACTAATCATGTAACTTATAAAAAAAAAATAGGTAGTCAAGTGGATTCAAACAAATGTCTCGAAGTTCAACATTGAAATGGGAAGCACCATTGGCAATTTCGTTTAAGTACATCGTAAGTAGGTCTGTATACGAACCAAACATATAATCGAACAATTTTTTTTTCGTTAATTAAGAAAATTTGCATTTTTAGAGGCGGATCCATTCATTGAGTATGGCCTCTGCCCACCCTCCTGCCTGCATTGCATATGCGTGTATATATGAGTTTTTCGTTGAAGTCCAACTCCATGATTATGTTATGTGAGTCATGTTGTCATTTGACAACTAAATGTATCTTGTTTCATGAATGGAAAGTATTATCAAGTATGCTAGTAATAATCGTACATTATAATGAAATGAGGCTAATAGTATTGGTGAAGAAACCTTAATCATTATCGATAACATGATCGCCACCGAATTGAATTAACCGATGGTTATTGTTAAGGTTATTTGATTAGTCAGTTATGACTATGGTTAAGGATGTCCTATAACCATACATTTAATAGGTTAGTTTGATTTATACCAAAGCCCACCCCTATTAATATTATAACAAATGAACATGTCTTCTTACTATTGGATCCTAAGTTATAACAAAGTTGGTAGATCTCCACCCTTACAGTTGGATCGCTTTGATTATGGGATGGATGAGATAATAATAATAATAATAACTAGTTGTATTCACGCGCGCGCGTTGCGCTGCTGCCAAAAAAATTCAATATCGGGTTTAGTCGCTGACACATTGGGCTATATGAGCTTAAAAAATAGGAGAAACTAACATCTATAGGCGCCATATTTCAAATTACATCTTGCTATAAGCTATTGAGTTTCTTACATAGAGTCGGATGTTTGAGTCTAGTCTGCCCTCCAACGCCTAAACTTGTTTTTTAACATTGCCAACTCCAACAAAGTATAAGAAGAGGACAAATCAATAAATATTTGCACAAAATTTAAGCATGTTTTGATTCGCCATCGACACTTCGTACCCTTAAGTGTTTCAACTCAGTATCACCAACAATTTGCTTCCGACAAACTGTAAAAATTAAGATTAATGTATGAGACTCCCTTTTCAACTTTGCTTTTATAATTTTGCAGTGATATTAAATAAAGTTGTTAAGTCTACCTTCCCAAGTGCATCATTAAAAGCCACAAATATTAATCCTGATGCAAACATGTCCTACATGTATATTCATGTATTAAGTTAACATGTATGAAGAGTAGCAAAAATTAATGTAATGATGTTTGACAACATATGTTTAGTGCATACCGAATAGGCCACCGTTAGAAATCTAGCATTCCAACTCAGCTTCGCATTCCTTCCAATGTCTTTCAGTGCATAGGATCAAGGGTGTATTTTGACCATGTCTCTGTCCAAACAACAACACTTAAAAAATATCAAATATTAAATCATTTGTTGGTAAAAATGTATACACAAACACTATTATTTCAAGTGTTGACTAACATGAATGATCAACCATATCTAATAACTAATGCAACCACTGATAGCGAATAAGAACCTATATGCGTGTTGCATGAATGCAAATCACTTACCTGTACCAAAATAAAGACTCTGGTTACAGTATACAAGTAATTTTCTAAGCGACAAACAATATACTTTATAAAACATCTTAAAACACGCTTGAAGTTGAAGTTGAAGAAGTTGTTGCAGGGGGGAAAAAGAAATATGCAAAGCGACTGAAAGCTGTGACAAGTTCCATTATCCATGCTAATTTCCTGAAAAAACATGCATTTAAGGAAATATAGGTCAACACAAAGTTGGTGAGTTCACGGGTTTTCTATACGATGGATATGTAATCCAAACCGACTAAATCATTGCCTAGCTAGGGCAATGATCAATATGTGATCTGACATGAGGCCATAACCAAACCTTGACATGTTGTGCCTCGCCCATTGTACACTAAAGACAATGTATAATGCGAAATACAAGCACTCTTTTGATATCTATCATCCTGTCAGAGCGACTGACCAAGAGTGGGGGTGTCAACCCAATAGATCTATTCGGTGTTTCATGCCTAAGTTCATAGCTAATGGTTATGGTATGATGTATGACACGAGGGCTTAATGGATCCTGAACCTTAATGTCTCATTTTCACATAATAGAGAGCCCAAATATGGTACCGTTAACAAAAGAAATAAGAAATCAAAAAATTAAATAAAATGATAGTATAACCGAAATGATATCACCACGTGTTTGGTTTGCCTTAACGAAAATAATAAAATTTGTTGTTTAAGTATATGTAAAACCAAACCGCCCCACTCCATTTGAATCCTTTAGTAACATATATTTAATTAACTATTTATTATACCGAAATGCATATCATATGTTATTTACTTTTAGTATACTAATTTATATTGAAATATTGAAAAGAAAAAATGGAACATTACAAAAATCGAGTCGCTCTAAATACAAAACTATCATTTTTTTCCACATGTATTTCCAGTGTGTTTTCTCTTGCTCTAAACAATTATCATTAAAAAATAACAGAACATGAAAATGAATAGATCGTAAAGAAAAGGAACTGTTAAAAATATTAAGTTCGTTTTTTTGTTGTCGAATTATTATTCATGACAAAATAATTTATTGAACCGTTATTTAATATTGTAAAAGATGATGTATCCATATAGAAATAGAAAGCATAAATGCATAATGTGTATCAAAGTACAATTGAAAATGCCTATGTACAATTCTCTATCCACAAAGCTACTAACCAAAAAGGAAAGAGAGCCAACCTATGCACAATTCTCTATCCACAAAGCCACTAAGGGTACTTCACTACCATTTTTTAAACAATTTACCGTGAGTGTGTGGTCTCCTCGTCACTTTTTCTCTACTTCCTACTGCACATGCTTCAAACAAGAACATCTCCATCTCTCTCTAATCAGTGAATACCACCTCTACCATGTTTAAGAATTTCTTCACGTCACCGCCCCCATTCTCTCTCATCTCTCTACCCTCTGTCTCTACTCTCTTGCTCTTTCATTGATCTTCTTTTCAGAGATTCTTACACCAAAAAACCTAGAATTAATTACGAACCCACCAGATCTAGCCGTAAACCAAACATGCATCACAGATCGGACTATTATAGTCGTCGCCGGAGTCATGGCGGCAGCTGTTTCGCTATCTTTGCCGCCTATCGGTTCTCGAACAACCAACTTTGACCAGATTTAACCATCATGGTTGCCTCCGTCGCTTGGTGCCGTTCTCTAATATCACCATCTTATGGTTTCCCACTCAAGGGTTTCATCTCGTTCATCACACAAAATCGACCGGATTCAAGCAACGATGGTGGATTCAGAACCGAGATCAGCAGCAAATCGGACATAATTTTCCGGCAATCTGACGGGTTAAGGCGGCTAGTGAGGCCGGATGAGTCGGTGACAATGGTGGTGAGATCTGGATATGGTGGTAGGTGTTGCAAGCTACTTTCGTCAAGAGTAAAAAGGAGAAAACTAAAAACGGTGGCACAATCACAGAATGACACGTTGCCCAAAAGAACCAATTAAGATTTAAAACTGTTTACGTTTGGTTTTGTTAGTTTATATAATAGATAGACCCTTCATAAATCAGCCTTGGATAAAAAAAAATGGGCACACAACGCACCCTCGTGGGATTCGAACCGGAGACACAGCAGTAACACACCAACACCTTAACCAACTGCACTACACATTCGATTGATTTATTTATCAAACAACTTAGTATTTAACATGTTTATAAATCAGGAAAAAATCTAAAACACTGTTCAAATTAGGCCTGTAAACGAACCAAACGTTCATGAACTGTTCGTGAACTGTTCGGCGGGAAGTTCGTTTATGTTCGTTTATTTAAATAAATGAACGAACACGAACATAATTTTTTGTTCGTTTAGTTAAACGAACGAACATGAACACACGTTGTGTTCGTTCATTTATGTTCATGAACGTTCATTTATGTTCGTTTATGTTCGTTTATTTTTGTTCGTTTATGTTCATTTAATCAAACTTAACTTTATTTTTATTATTTATTTCCTTTTGTTAAGTAACCTTAATTCATATGTTCTAAAAACTTAAACCTAACCCTAACATTCTAAACATATCACTTATCAGCCGCTCTCCACACTTCACAGCCCCACACTTCACAGCAGCTATCCACCCTAACCATAACGTTCATTTATGTTCATGAATCATTATTAACTTGTTTTTGTTTGTGTTTGTTTATGTTCATGAACTGTTCGTTTAAGTTTAAATGAACAAACATAAACGAACACGAACACGACAAATTTCTTAATGAACGAACACGAACACAAAAATGTGTTCGATTAGGTGTTCGTGTTCGTGTTCGTGTTCGGTTAAAGTTAAATGAACAAACACGAACACGCCTGTGTTCGTGTTCGTTCGGTTCGATTACAGCCCTAGTTCAAATTCAAAGCCTTGTTATTATTATATAATTGTATATTGTGGTATGAACTATGATAATACATGGATGTACATATTTTTATGAATGATTTAATTTTATTTTGAAATTGTTAATATGTTCTTAACGGGACGATGTGATGGTTTTGATAAGGACTTCTGAACCTACTCCTTTGAAAAGTATTCCATCACATATGTCGAATCTACATTGGTTACATAAATTAAGATATGTAGTTTGAAGATGCTATATAAAAAGGCAAATCATTCTTTATAAGTTATACCTAGCGGAGTGGGGGCCTAAGTTAGACTAGGGGGCGTTGACCCTTTGGCGTGATGAGGGAAGGCCGGGCATGGAGGAGGATTTGATAATGAGGTGGAGCTTTGTGATTAAAAGTTTTTTTTTTAATAAATAAATAATCTTTAAACATTTGAAACTCAAGTCCCAAACTCAAGCATCCCTCTCTCTTAGGTAGTAAATAGTAGAGGGGTTAAATAGTAAATGTCTAGTAGTCTAGGGTTAAATTTGTAATATGTTCATGAGAACTCATGAACATATTACAAATTTAACCCTAGACTACTAGACATTTACCATTTAACCCCTCTACTATTTACTCTCCTTTCTCTTTTGAGAGCTTGAGTTTTGGATTCCATTATTGCCACATGACAACTTATGCCCCAAACCAACCCCCCCCCCCCTATTCCAATTTGTTTGAAAGGAGAAAAAAGAGGTAATCTCAACTTTTTTTTTTTCCTACATGTTTTTTATATAATACCGAATTCTATCTTAATTATCCATGTTTTTACGTTACTTATTCTTTCAGGTAATACCTAATTCCTTTGTTGAACCACTATCCCGATGGAATCCCTAATGTGCCAATGATCATGCATGTAGATCATACACATCATTGGAACGTGACAAATGCAACCCCGGCGTATATGACCGAGGTGCGATTCGAATAAACCATGGATGCTCTCTTGATGAAGGTGAGAGGTGTGAGAGGGACATAGTTAGCAGGAGATTTTGCAAGTCTATCCATTAATATGATTATTATTTAAGTAACAGAAAATTATCAGGTAAGGTAGTTATAATAAAAGGAGTTTGTATTATGATGGAATGGAGAGGAAGTTGTGATTGTGTTATATATATAGAGGTACGAGGGGGGGGGGGGGGCTATTCCAATTTGTTTGAAAGGAGAAAAAAGAGGTAATATCTATACCTAAATATTAATTCTCATTTTATCGATATGAGTGTTCTATATTGATAAAATATTTATTTTGAAACCATCTTTATATTAACATATTGGTAGAAAAGTACCATGCTGCGTCTGGACTTCAAACAGTTTAGCTTTAACCATGTTAATGGTCCCACATTATTAGTTGATAGAGAATCAAAGTGGATTTTCCAATAAATTACGAAATGCTATAGTTCTTACATATGATTTCTGAATTTATTCAGAAGTAATTCGTGAGATCATGCACTCTTCTTTCTTAGATATAACTTTCGTAGTTATAACAGAAAAAGTAGTTGGAGTCGGCGGCTCTCCTAGGATTCCCCTATCGGGGATCCCTGGGGAAGAGGATCAAGTTGGCCCTTGCGAACAGCTTGATGCACTATCCCCCTTCAACCCTTTGAGCGAAATACGGCAAAAGGAAGGAAACCCCCCCCCCCCCACCCTAAAAACAAACCGCACAAAACTCACAAATAAAAAAAAAATATATATGTTTATCCACCTTTGCTACTTCAACTTTTTTTTGAAGAAGAAGGATCATTTTTTATCCCACAAACAAACCATTACATGATAATGACAAGTATACAGGCAACAAGTTGTCGCTACCCTCTTCTGAATTACAAAACCTATCTGACGAAAAACAAACCGTTGGTTTTTGAAACTATGTGAGTTACTATGCAACACCTACTATGTTCGATCCAAAAAAGGTACTGCCTCATAAGCAAAAGATTCAAATGTAACGAAAGCAAATGCAAATGGTAGGTTAAAACTTAAAAAGTAAAAACATTTGAAAAAAATGAAAGCAAATTGTCTTAAATCATATATACATGGGCCCAGAACAAGCAAAAGCACGAGAAAAGATGTATGCTTAAGAAAATTTCAATGATTTCACATTATCTATCTACGTATATTAAAAAGTAATGTCGGTGTATTTTACTGTTTTGACCCATCCTTTTTTTATTGTACACTTTCTTCCTTAAGTTTATATCATAATTTCCTCTCATCTTATTCTACTTCTTTCTTCTTCACATATTTCTTCCCTGCTTTTCCTATTGTGTTGTATTAATACACTTTCAAATGAGTTCTAAAAACTGCATCTGCCCTTTTTTTCATGCCTACAATGGTTTGATTTTGCTACCTGTTTGTATGACTTTAACCACACATCATATAATTTTTACTTCAAATAACAAAAGTAGATATTAAATGAGGAAAATCTATTCGAGTCAAGTTGGAATGGGAAGCTTCACCACTTTAGATTTATGAATCATATACATTTTCTGCTCTAGGATGAAAGCAGCATGTGGCAACAATGTGGGTTTACTCCTTTATAGATCATGGATTAGATGACCAAATGGTTGAGGGGCTAACTCTGAATGGATTTTTGGTATGATCTCCAGGACTTACCTTTTGTGAATTTAAAGCCAACATAGTTAAGTGTTCGACATGTTTTAGCAAAAAAGATTTTCATTGTTTCGATGCTGTGTTGATGACTCTTAAATGATCGTCGTTCGGTATTCGTAACGTACCCGCACAGGTCCAAATACTAGTTCATTCTTAAAGTTTAAAGTTTTAACTAATAAAATAGAAACATGTTAATTACATTACATTAAACAATAGAAAGCATCGATCACTAAGCATACTTGCCGACAGTTTGCTAGTACATATATAACTAAATAATTAATATGTGCATGTAAAAATTCTCGAGAAATATTCATATAAAAACATCTCTAAGGCTATGGGGTGTGATTTCTCTTTTCCCTTCTTTCTCATTATCCACTTTAGTGTCACGTGGTATTCCCCTTCCCTTCCCCAAACCAAGAAAATGGTTTCTCTTCTTCCCCCTTACTTTTTTTATTATTATTTTATTTAATCTAATTTAACGGTCAAATCAAGAAAAAGTGTGAAAAGTTAACGGGGAAGGAAGGGAATCATCCCCGTGCTCACCGAAAACCAATTGGAGGGTGGGGGTGGGGGAGGGGGGTATCCCGACGGGGACGAGGTGAGGTGGCACCTCAACGATGACACACCCCAAAGCCTAATGGTTTGGATTGTTCCTTCATCAAACCCGTCACACAACATGTCATATCTAATCTGTTTAATGTATATTAAAAATAAATAATACATAAACATAAAAAATTAATAAACAAGATAATCTATTAAATTAAAAAATCACAATCAAACGTACAAATAAAAACATACAATAAATAAAAACACAAACTTAAACCTAAAAATAAAAACATACAACAAATTAAAAAAAAAAAAAACCTAAAATTACAAACATACAACAAACAAAAGCGACACATTACATAATAATTAGTGTTTCCACAGTTCGTTTTGATCTCCTCACAATTCCTTTCATCAATATGACGCATCACATGGTTCATATTTGAGCGGTTTATAAAAAGGATGATGTAGTTTTGATACATAATAAAATGATCTAGTTGACCTTTTAGCCCATCCAAAACCAACTTTTTTTTTGCCGATGAAATCATTCATCCGCTCCTTGACTGCTTCAGGTTGTTCACGACTCAACGTCTCCTTCAAACTCGTTCGGTGGGGTATCATTATCCCTGAGATTCACATTGAAACCCCAAAGCTCAGACGAGAGATCGTTGTCATCTAAGTCAACCGCATCAGAAACAAAAATGATGTATAAGCTCCCAAGTCCGATGTCTTTAACCTTTTTGACACATTTGGCAACGATTTGTGCCATTTTGGTTTATTTTTCACAATATGAAAAACATCTTCGTAGATTAAACGCAGTGTGTAATGCGCTTCACACTCTGCTTTCGCCCGGTTGATATGTAGGTAACCAGAGTATCCGATGTGGCTGTTTTTTGCATATTATAAATTCCGAAATTTTTTTTGTGGAGTGCTCATATAATGCAGTGAGACTTCAATATATCACTCGTTCGATTATGCGTATTTGTGATTTCATCACAAAAATAGTTGTAGATACGCTTCAGTACGTACCTTTTTTTTTATTTTTGCCTATAACTACGCAAGTTAAAACATGATAATAAGCTCGTGTAAGGGCTTCTTCTTCAACCGACCATCTATGTATTACAATCATGTGCTTAGGACCGAAATCTTTCTTACCTTGTTTTATTTAGCTTAATGACGGAGATAAAGTAGAAGTATTAGATGATTGACTGTCCGAGGCATTATACACGCCACCTGGTTGTAAGTTGGGGTGCCTACCTTGTTTGCGAGACACTCAAAGCAAGTTTCTGTTGCTACGCTATTGTATGGGGAGTTGCTAAATTGTTGTTTGCTTGAGGAGCTGCCAGCCTATGTTTGTTAAAGGAGTTTGTGTCCCTCTTCAACAAAGATCTCTGAGGTGCGATTGAAAATATTTTTGTGTGCGGGGGTCAGTACTTCAGAGAAATTTAACGGAGATTGGCGTCCCTACCAATCTGTCTCGGAGGATTAGGCCTCTATTCAGTAGGGGATGTTTCAGTATATGCCTTTGTGGCTTCAAGAGCGCAGTTTGGAAGTTGCACGACCACATAGCTAATGTTGTTGTTGGGTTGGACTTAAATTACGAGTGTACGTTGGGAAGCCTACGCAGGTCCCTTCTAAATATTGGCGAGTGCTCTCTACAGTAAAATTATCCAGAGTT
Source organism: Ambrosia x helenae (assembly GCA_030844895.1). Lineage (NCBI taxonomy): Eukaryota > Viridiplantae > Streptophyta > Magnoliopsida > Asterales > Asteraceae > Ambrosia > Ambrosia x helenae. The sequence continues at coordinate 10,655 of JAUTDX010001293.1, read as the reverse complement.
TGGGAGTAAAGTTCGATATATCATCGCGCCACAAGGTAGTGTTAAAATGTTTACGAGGGCCTCATGCCCAAGTTTTCCTTATGGTTGTTCCCATTGATGGGCCAGAGAAACATATGTCAGCAGCTGAATATCGGACAATCCTTAAATACCGTTTAATGATTCCCTTGTTTCCCGTAGACGAGTCATACCCAGTTTGCCGTAAGGCTAGTTTGGGGAGCATCCTGCTCATTGTTTCCCGTAGACAACTCTAACTCCATATCGGATGCCACAATGTGACTACATCCTCCTAACTCCTAAGTTGGATGTTTTTCCACAATCTTTGAAAAATATTTAAAATCACCTATAAACTCGAGGCCAAAGCATGTGACTAGTTGGCTCTTTAATGCTTGTTTTGACTTTATTGGGCTTTTTGGGTTAACCAGAAATACACATTTTCAATCTAATAACCGGCCTAATTGATTATAGTCAGTGCTGGGAATCTGGGATAGTTGTTCATCGGGTTCAAATTAATCGGGTCAGCTACTTTCTTAGGTTGGGTCACCTCAAGTCGGATTCGGTTATCAATTATTGGTTAAAAAGAGCACCCCTAGTTCTAACCTATTTTGTCGTATATATCATAGTGTTGGGAAACTTATTTTACCGCTTTCACCTCATTGCTAAAGTTTACCGTTCCACGCTTTATTTAACATATGGAGTTGTGGACTATCTCGATTTCATTTTTTACGTCATTTTGATAAACGCCAAATAAATGTTGAATTATGTCATTCTAAGACCTTTTGAAAAGTATCACTTTAACCAAAAGCTGAGCTATTTTCTATATTTGTGTCCAACTTTTTAGTATTATTATGTGTTTCAGTTTTGTTTGTATGTAATGAAAAACATAATAATAATTGTGTGAACGGGTTCCCTTTAGTGTGTATACTAATGATCTCAAACCGAGATCCTACGAGAGAGAGAGAGAGGTGGGGCGACAATTGTTAGTAAGTTAAGATGGTGGTGGTGGGGGGGCGAAAGTCACAAGAACCAAATGTACGTGATATCAAATTAAATCGGTGGGGGCCGGACTTAATGTATACAATTTTTTTTGACAATACCGAGCCAAAAAACGGTGGGGGCGTTCTTAAGCTTCCGGCTCTGGGCGGAGATAAGCTTTTTATGGTCACGTTTGTTTTGTATGTATGTCCATTGACAAGTCAAACGTGTTATGTGTAATAGTTTGGACCATTTTTGTGTTGAAGCAAAACTTTCAAACAAATTATATTTATATTTTGGGACCAATGCCACAATAGTCAACATTGTTATCTACTTTTTAGATATGCCCCCCTTTAAAGTGTCAAACAAACCACTCATTTGATTCATTCATTCGCGATTGTGTGTTATGTATTAATATAAGATAGGGTAGTTGTGGTAATTTCAATTTCATATCCATACATACATTCATGATTTCCTGATACCCACCTTAATAATGCCAAACCTGATTACCCACCATCTAAATGTAACTTGTTTCTAGACTATGAAAGCAATAATATGAAATAAAAAAGCATTTTATTAAAAAAAAAAAAGATTATAAAAAAGTCATATACCTTACTTTATGAGTTGAATTAAACATACTTTACTTTATGCCCTCCTAATCACACTACTTTAAAATAAAAAAATAAAAAGGAGTAATTAAATTTAGGTAGAGGGTAGAATCTAAACATGCTTAACGTGTCAATTATATGAGTCCAAAAAGAAAAACTATACAACATGGCCCCCCTCACTTTTTATATTATTATTTAATATTTATTATTATTCTGTCTAGCTTCCACAAACTAATTAACAGTACTCCTCCGGCTAATCATTAATAACCACCATCTTTTTCCGATGGCCGTCGATCAGTTCTCTAGATCAGTTCACACAGGCCTTCAGTTATGCAAACGAATATCCTACGGAAAAGACAAGCTATCAATGACTGCTCCAAAGGCACCGTCCATGAAGAAGTCGTCATCGTCGTCTTCATCATTGTCGTTGCGGCAGCCGGAGACTTATCTTCCGACAGCACCGATGGTTTACGCGGTGATAGTGGACCCTTCTATTGTCGATAATCCAGATATTTGTAGCTACCAGCCTTATGTGTACGGACATTGTAATCCTCCGGCGTTGGTTCCGTTGCATATGCATGGAATTACGATGGAAGTTGACTCTTATTTGGACACTGCCTTTGTTACGGTTACTGGTATTTGGCGTCTTCATTGTGTAGCGTCCAGTGCAACCTGTGATTGCAAAATTGCCATTCCCATGGGTGACCAGGTAATTTACTTAATTACTTTCCATTTCTGTTTATTTAAAACATATATATTACCATTTTGGAAAAATTAATGTGAGGTAATCTCCTGTATCTTTTTTAAACGTACAACAAAGCCCCACTACCGGTTACACTCACCGGCGTGTAAGTATGTAACCGTCTGAAGGCCCACTGTGATAAAACCCCTGTCTCATCTGGTACCGCTTGAGCACGGACCCTTTGGTTAATACCTGTATTTATTTATGTACAAAAGTATTACTAAATAAAGAAAGTGAACAAATCCTAGTTATAGTAATTAAGAATCTCTTATTGTATGTTTGTTTGTTGTGTATGTATGAGATATTGTTTCTATCTGAAATGGTTTCACAATTTATGATTAAATTTAAATATATTGTTTTGGTTCTGAAAAGAACATGGTTTGGCTAACAGGGTTCAGTTCTAGGTATTGAGGTGGAGACCAATAGAAGATCATATTCTACTCGCTTCGAAGCTTCACAATCCGAAAAGGATGTAGATAAAGAAACCAACATAAATAATGGCTATCTAATGAAAGGCAACACATACATGCTCAAAATTTCCCAGGTTGAGGGAGGATCACATATCCGTGTTAATGTTAGATGGTCTCAAAAATTGTTGTACCAAAATAACAAGTTCCGTCTTAGTGTGCCTTTCACTTTCCAGCTTATGTTGTGCCGGTAGTGAAGGGATATTCTATGAAGGAAAAAGTGTTGTTAAATGTCAACTCTGGTACAGATAAAGAGATCATGTGCAATATTTCTACTCATCCTTTAAAGGTATGCTGTTTGAACCTTAGCTTCGCATTTTAATTTTGGTAAAATGTGAATAGTGCAAAGTTCGGTTCTGTTTCATGCAGTTCCCCTATTTTATATCATATTGATTTTCATTTTTGTTTCTATCATGATACTATAATACTTGTCTCTTTTCTCTTGAAAGGAAACTAGAAGACAGGCTGGTGAGTTAGGCTTCTCATATGAGGCAAATGTCCAAAATGGTCTACTCAAGACTTCTATTTTTCTTTCTCTGTAAGGCCTCATATTCTTTGGGTCTATCAAAAGGAGTAAATATACAAATATGTTTTATCAACTAACATTTCTTTATAGGTCTGTGAGGATGATATCTTTGCTGGTGTGCTACTGCAGTCTCCATCTCTACAAGATTGTGATCAGAGAGATATGTTTTGCTTTTATCTTTTTCCTGGGAGTAACAAAAATATTAAGGTTAGTGGAAATATTCTTACGCTTCATCATCCATCGTAGTTACATTGTTCAACAATATTACTAAGGAATACAGGGTGTTTGGCATGCCGCATGTTTATTGTGAAACTTATTATCTACAAACAGAACACAATAAGCAGGAATCTACTTGCTTATTTTGAACTGCATATATGCTAATAAATAAACGGATTAGCAGGACTTATCCTAATGCTCCAAACTGCTTATAAGCAGGACTTATCCAAACTGTTTCTTTGTGTCTTCTAATGCTGATAGCTGTTTCCAATGCAATCCCAAACACCAAATAAACAGTTTAAACTAACTAGGCATCCAGGTGCTTATTAAAACTGCTTTTTACCTTAAAATAAACAGATAAGCAGGTACCATCCAAAATACTTATCCATGTTTAAAAATCACAATAAGGAGTTAAAAGCCAATCCCAGGGTGCCTATAACTAACCTCATTTGTGTGATTGATTTGAACTTGCAGCCTTGGAGAAAGGAAGTGGTATTTCTAGTAGACATAAGCACAAGCATGCAAGGTGACCCTCTTGAGAAATCAAAAGATGCAGTGATTGGTTGCCTTTCAGAGCTTAATCAAGAAGATTCTTTTAATATCATAGCCTTTAATGGAGATATTCAGTTATTCTCATCTTCATTGGAATTAGCAACAAATGAAGCAATTACAAATGCAAGTAAGTGGATGAATACAAATCTTATTGCTGAAGGAGCTACAAACCTCCTTATTCCCTTGAAACAGGTATGTTTCATCTCTTGATGTGTTAAACATAGTTTGGCACCTAAGATTGCTTTTGAAAGGGAAAACTGCATGAAATGGAAATGAAGTTTACATTTTTTCCCTCAAATTGCAACCGTGTTTAGAACTAGGCACAAAAAAAAACTGATATACTGTCATATACTTCGCTAACACCATATATAAGTTACAGATTGTATAGAATGACTTGTTCAACAGTAGATGGTTGCTTTTCTGCCATGTTTCCTAACGTTATTGACGTCACATCTTATTTGTCATTTTAGTGTACATGTATATGCCACGTGGCATTTAATCTGACGTTTCATAAATAATTTCAAATATGAATTGTTATAACAGATCTATTTTCTAAAGTTGATAATAATCTTCTTAAAATCACACTAGCATTTTTTGCATATGTGGCAGCTGGCATGGGATCAACCAGCGCCACAAAAACAATTTACAGGTAAAGTCATAAAATGAGACTGGTTGCTAAAATCAGTAGTAATTTGTATATTGGTTCAGAGACAGTAAATTGGTAAAAAAAAATTTGATGATCATTTTTTCATATTTAGCTTTGCCAATCCACATCTGAAACTGAATGATTAGTTTTTGATGATCATAATATCCAGGCATTGGATATGGTTGGTAAAAGTGGTGAATCTATTCCTTTCACATTTCTCATTACTGACGGTGCTGTTGAAGATGAAAGAGAGATTTGTAATATATTTAAAGATCACCTTAAGGAAGGAGGAACTAATTGTCCTCGAATTTGCACATTTGGCATAGGTAAGGCTTTTTCTTCTTGGGGTTGTTAGTGATTGATCTTTCTGCACAGGTTTGTATAATTGAATAGTATGCGACGGTTTGAGATATGGAGGGAAAAGAGAGAGGGAAAATTGAAAGTTAGTTATTATAGGAAACAAACTAAAACTTTCACACACTAACAATGATTACATCCGGTCCCTTATATAGGTTATGAACGGTGTGATTATGTACAGACGCGTCCCTTCGATCTAAATATACTTAGGATATAAATTACTAACTAACCGGTGTGTCACATAACCGGTTTTGACCCATTCTAACTTATGACATACTAATTAACATATGTACAATATTTACATAACATAGGATAAAATCAAGTTTACTTATTTATCTTCTAACAATCTCCCCCTTAAACTTGATTTTATGTCTTCGGTTCTTCTAGTCTTCGCTAGAGGATGATCGGCTTCGTTTCTTAGGAGGCATGTCTTCATCTTTCCATTCATTTCTCTTGTTTGCACCACTTGTACTACCTTCTTCATTGATGATTTCAACGACTAGTTCGCGGCCTTTATATTTGAGATGGTACCATTCCATCATCTCCAAGTATCGGATATATACAAGCCGTAGAGTCATTGCTATCTCTTCTTTACTTGCTAAACTCGGTAGTCCTCTTCCATAACCCATAGACATTGCCACAATTGCCCAATTATCATCCTTTGTAACCTTATCATATCCACCAAACACTTGCACTCTAGTGTATAAATCCAATAGACAAATTGGATATCCGGTTGTGTCCCGGGGTGGCATAGGGGCTTCGGCTCTTATTTTCAAGAAGTCATGCATGAACCATTTAACTATTTTTTCAAACTCTAATTCGAACTTGCGTTTATACCTTTCAACCGTTGTTGTAACATGGAGTAAATCCATGAAAACTAAGCAATCTTTCAAACTTGATTCGTTGGTTGGGTACATGATAGGACCTTTCTCCATATTGCCTTCATAATGGTCCTTGTCGATAGAGAACTCTTCAACTTCTTGAAAACGTATGCCCTTTCTTTATCTTCTTCTTTGAGTGCTTCTTTCATGCCTTCAAATCTGACCCGTTTGTTTGTGAATACATCTAGTGCGCCTTTACCATTCTTGTTCACAATATTCTTTCTTTCGGGGCATTTGAATGTGAAGTGATCTTCACCATCACAAATTCGGCATGTTATTATCTTCCTCTTCTCTTGTATGATCGGCCGATGGATGTAACAAACGTCTCCATCGAATTCAACTTCTAATCCATCATCATTTAACTTTTCTATACTTAATATATTTTTTCGAAGTGTAGGCACGAAATATACCGATTTGATTTTATGCACTCGTCCTCCACTTGTTATGATCACCGATCCTTTTCCTCTAAAGTACTCCCTCCTATAACCACTTGGTTGGCCTTCAACTCCAAATGATTTACTGAAAATGGCGAATTGGTCTTTGAAACCGCATCCATGTTCCTTTCTTGTTAAACTAGCATACCATACGTCGTCCCATCCTTTTCCATCCGTCCCTTTCACCATGAATTCTGTTTTCCCAATCTTTTTGGGACAATTTCTTCTATAGTGGAAGGGCTCCTTACATTTTCCACAACACATGGCGTGTGGATATTCGGGGACATCAAATACTTGTTTGTTGTACTCATTCTGCGCCTTCTGCGCTTGTTGCGATCTTCGGCTTCTGTCAATCTTCTTCTGCGGCGCTGATCCGATGTGGAAACGAGAGAAATTGATGTCTAAAGGATTAACACCAAGGTTGTAAAAATCGGCCTAGGCGGCCGCCTAGGCGGCGCCTAGGCGCTAGTCGGCCATCAATATCGGAAAAAAGCCCTAGTCGGAGATTTAGGCGTTTTGGCCATTAGGCGGCTGTTAGGCGGCTGTAGGCGGACCTAGGCGGTCCTAGGCTGGCCTAGGCGGGCGCAGGCCGAAGATGGAGGAAGAAGAAAATAGCAGGAAGAAGAAGAAACTAACCTGATAAAGTGGAGGAGGAGCAAGAAGGCAGGAGCTGAAGGGAGGAGGAAGAAGAAGAAGTGGCGGCTGATGGGTTTGTTTAGTGTTTTTAGGGTTAAATAAGTTTTAGGTATTTTCATATTTAACCCTCCATCTTTTACTAGTTTACTTTTATTCTGAAAACTTTTAATTTTTTATGTAAAACTAGTTTGTGTATGTAAAAATTTAATCCCTCTATCTTAACTAGTTTACATTTAGTAGTATTATGTGTATATTTCTAAGTATTTCTATGTATTATGTGTGTATATAATATATAATATGTATAAAAATACCAAAACGCCTAATTCCGCCTAATTTCGCCTAGTCCCGACTAGTCCCGACTAGTCCCTAGGCTAGACCTCACCGCCCGCCTAGCGCCTAGCGCCTTTTGCAACCTTGATTAACACAATCCTTTCTAAGTTGTTCGACCCTCTCGGCCAGAACACGTTGATCCACATGATCATTATCTTCTTCGGACATGGGCTTCTTCCCTTTGTCAATGAAGACATCGTCGGATTTCTCTTCCTCATTGAATATACCGTAAATCTTTCTTCGGGTGTCTGGCTCTGATGCCATGTTAGTGATTGATCTTTCTGCACAGGTTTGTATAATTGAATAGTATGCGACGGTTTGAGATATGGAGGAAAAGAGAGAGAGGGAAAATTGAAAGTTAGTTATTATAGGAAACAAACTAAAACTTTCACACACTAACAATGATTACATCCGGGTCCCTTATATAGGTTATGAACCGGTGTGATTATGTACAGACGCGTCCCTTCGATCTAAATATACTTAGGATATAAATTACTAACTAACCGGTGTGTCACATAACCGGTTTTGACCCATTCTAACTTATGACATACTAATTAACATATGTACAATATTTACATAACATAGGATAAAATCAAGTTTACTTATTTATCTTCTAACAGGGGTTTGTTTTAGGATTGCTAATTAACTTGTGTGCTTATTGTGTTTTCTGAAAGCAAACACTGTCAAACACTTGATGAGAATGAGTCTTGTGTTTTTATGCTTATTTCAGGAATATAATTTGTTTTCAATAAACAGTTTTGAGATTTCTTATTTCAAACTGATTTCTTGGTGAATTCACAATTACAAGTTTATCGTGATTATCTGCCTCTGCTTTCAAGCATAGTTGTTAATACTTAATTGCGAGCATAGTGCCCGCTATAGCGAATACCGCAGCATAGCGCTCATGTGTTGCTATATAGTTGGTAGCGACAAATAGCGAGATTTTTGTATTTTTTTTATTTTATTTTTTTGGTAAAATATACATTTAAAATATTTCAAAATTTTCTTCTAGCGTATAGCTAAACATGAAATAGCGCTCGCTATTTCATCGCTATCACTATGTAGCATATAGGTAGCTTGTCGCTATGCTTTCAAGGGTAAGCCAACACTCTAATCTTACATAAGTAAATACTTACACCAAATTCTTTTCCTTGGTTTCCTAAGTGTGTACTATTACATATATTTTAATTTCTACCATTTCTTTTCTATGGGTGGTGGATTGTGCCTTTTTATTTATGCTTCCAAGATTCACAGGTTCATATTGCAATCATTATTTTTTACAAATGCTTGCACATATGGGAAGGGGATGTTATGATGCTGCATATGATGTAGGTCAGTTTCATGTAGTACCAATATCTTAATTAGCTAAAGTTCTCTTTTTTACACATAAAGCCATATGACAAATAATTTGTTTCGACATTTTTTTGACCAGATTCAATCAGTGAGCGATTACCACGAATGTTTAATAATGCTTTATCTCCTGTACTTATAAATGTAACCCTTGATGCCCTACAAAATCTTGACTCTACTGAGGTGCATTGCTTGACACACTACTTATACTCATAATAAGTTGTTAAAGTTGTAAAATTTTGATGCTAAGTTAACAAATATATGGTTGTAGCCAGTACATGGTGCAATCAACCCATCTATGATATCTGACCATTTTTTGTTAAAATTATTGCAGTTATATCCTTTTCGTATTCCAGACTTGTTTGGAAGTCCATTAATTGTAGCAGGTCGATACCATGGAATTTTCCAGATATCGTAATAGCTAGAGGTTTCAGGGCTGATCTGAGCACTTGTGTAATTGATGTCAAGTGAGGAAGGCTAAGGGCATACCTTTAGACAGGGTAACACATTATATTAATTAGTTTGATATATATCCGTCTAAATTTCATAATATATCTTTACACCATTATAACACTTAACCTCTGCCCCGTTCCATAGCTGGTAACAATTGGTTTTAAGGAATAAACAAATAGGATGACACCATTATTGCTACTAATCATCTCTACACATAAGTAGTATCCAGTTCGTTTCATTTACTATGGAATGGGTACGTATGATATTTTACTTATATAAAAAGGTAAATGTGATATTGTGAAATTTAGTAGGGTACATACGGAATTTAAAACCTGTAGATCGATGGATTTTGAAGGTGAACAAATAAGGGCGTACTGAATGAAATACCCTCACTTTCAGGTCTGTTCAAGAAGAGAGATTGATACACTCACAGCACATGCATGGTTAAACAAAAATTCTCAGATAGAGGAAAGGTTGTTTGATTATTTGATTACAATATTTCATTAAATATGGCATTGCAAAATGACCTTACAGAGATCTATTTTACAAAATGCAGTCAATGTGTTAAGAAGAATGAATAATAGATGAATTATGAAGAATGAAATAAAACATAAACTATGAAGAATGAAAAAAAAACATGAATAATTTTAGAGAACCCATTTTTCATTCTATTAGTAGAATCATAGGGCAAATGTCTGTTTTTTTTATTTTTTCTTTCTGGCATTGTGGTGGGTCAACATCTTGTGTTCACTTTAACTTAAAAGAGACTGTATTTATTGGTCACAGATTGCAAATATGAGCCTACAAAGGGGTGTTCCTTCCGAATATACTTGCATGATTCTAGTTCAAAGTGACAAAAATAAAGCAGCCCTCGATTCAGTTTTGCCCCAGGAGGTACATCTTAACATACATATACATAATGTGATAATATAATAAATTTTTCAATATGTAATAACTATAATCCAAATTCGAGTAATCAAAAAGCAGCTAGTACCTCATAATTTGACTTTTGAAGTCAAACCTAGTATTTTGTCAAAGGCTGGATTGCTAACTCTCACATCATTTATTCAATATAAATTGAACTGCAGAAGTGTTCAAAGTTAGAGAATCAACAAGGTGATATACCTACGGAATATAAGTGTTGGATTTGGTAACTTGAAGGCAACAGTTGATAATTTACCTCCGGGAATACAAGATATAGATGTAACGAGCCTGCAGGAATGATGATGCAAGCAGCTTCCTCTTGCTGGGGCATGTTTCTTGATCGATGTTGTTGCATGTGTTTCATCAGATCATGTTCCAGAATGAATGATCAATGTGCCATTGTCCTCACTCAACTATGTACCGCCCTTGCTTGTTTGAATGCCTCAACTGCTGCGGTGAATTATGTGATTGTTGTAGTGATTTGTGTTTAATAGAGAGTAGGTAAAGAATAGAATAAAAAACCAAAAAATATATCTTATGTGCTATATGGTTATGTATAAT
>JAUTDX010001292.1:0-97602 GCA_030844895.1 Ambrosia x helenae | reverse complement strand
TGGTGTACAACGAAAGTTAAAATGCCATGTCATCGTTAACACACTTGGTGTGAGGGTATACCCCATGGCCTAACTATTGTAATTTTTCTATACAACCTAAAAGGCAATATATCATTTTCAATTTGCAAAAATGGATTAATAAGTTAATTAATCTGAATACGTAAATGACGTTTTTTTTATCACATGAGAAGTCCTTTCCTACCTTTAGGTTTATAACCTGACACACATAATTGTTAAATAATTATTTGTTTTACAAGAGCAACTATTTAATATTAACATAAGGCAATCAAATTAGATATAAAATTAGGAGATGACCTGCTAGTTGTCATTTATGGTATATCACTTTTGTAAACCGTGGATAGTAATAGATGGCGTTGGTGCTGACCTGCATAGCAAGAACAGGTAAAAAGAAGAAAAACTACAATTGTGTAAGCAATAAAGACACGCGAAAAAAATCATAAAGTTACCAGGTTACTTCTGGAAGATGTGCAGCGCCACCATGATTCATGAGTTTCAAAAGGATGCAATTCAAGTAAGTAACACATCAGTATTTGAAAAGTCTTGTTAGAATGAAATAGGGTTTTTCATGGCATGTTATTTTTAGTTACTTATAGCTAAGGGTGCAAATCAGTCGAGCTATTCGTGAGCTACTCAAGCTTGACTCGCTTGTATGCACCCTAAGTTTTAGCCTTCTCATTTTGTATCTGAAATGTTTTAGTAACCACTGTTATTCATATGCTAAAAATGCCATAACCTTCAAAGAGAATAATACAATTATCCAACACCAACGGTATGAACTTGTAGGTAAAGTTGCATAATCACGAAACTGCATCCATTTAGAATAAAGTTATCACTTATTTATAGCTAACAAATAAGTAGTTAAATCGACGCCAAATGCAGCCATTTAGATAAGTTATTTACCTTTCTGAATGTCTTTTAAGTCATGTATAAAAAATTCCCCTGTACACTAGATAATCTTGTTGCAAAACTGAAAAATAAGCAAAGTTATAACAAATATAAACTTAACACAGCCTCTTCAATGACGAAAAAACACAAGCAACTAATCACAAACAAACACACATAAACAATGAAGACACAACTTACCATCTACACCAAACATCCCCAAATGATGAGCATTATGGAAAACTGCAAAAAAGAAATTATAATCAAATTAATGATGACAATGTAGCGAAATATGTAGACACGGAATGAATTAAATATTGTGATTGGGATGCATGAATGTCAATTTGGAAGAATGAACCAAACTATTTATCGATTAAATCCATATACACATTGCATTATATAGCGAATTGCTCTAATCTTTCCTCATAAAAATGTATTCTACAAATCAAGTACTGGATGAATGAGTTGAGACCTACGCAATGACCATTCCATCCAATTCAAATTAAAAGAAATTGCAAATAAAACATTGATGAAATAAAAGAGAAGCGTAAACCCTAACATACTTGGTCTTGAGAAGGGAAGATCCTATTAACTGTTTGAGATGTTGAATGAAGTGGGAGGGGCACAATTAGGTTTAGAATTGATATTAGGAGGGAAAGGAAATTGGGTTAAAAGTTATGGCAGAAGTTTGTGAAAAGTTAGGGGGAAAAGTTTTAAGGGTGTAAACGAGCTAAATTAAAAAAATTTCGCGAGTAATTTAATTTTTTCATCTAGTATATGAAATTTTATAGGGTGTAAACTAGCTAAATTACTCAGAGTTATTTGAAATTGGATTAAAAAAAACTTGAATGAAGAGCCGACCATAAACAAGCCCGGGCATAAAAATAAGTTTGTTTAGTAAACGAGCTTGAACCCAAGCTTTACTTATTAAGCTTGAGCAAGCTCAGAAGCCTAAAAGTAGAAAAATTTATACAATATATTATTATAACTAATATAAATTAATTAATAAATAAAATACGAGAAGAGCCATCAAACTCGAGGTTGAAAACTACTAACAAACTGAGCTCGAGCTTTAGATACAAGGCTTGAAGTGAGCTCAAGCACTCATAAGTTAAAATGAGCTCGAACTTGAACCTAGACAAGGTTGGGCTCGTCTCGACTAGTTTGCCTGGTTAAAATTTTCAATGAAATGCCCAAAGTGTCATTAAAAATCTCTGAAACTTTAGTGGCATATACAAAGTGTCCTTAAAAACCTAAATTAATGGCATAAAAAATGAATGTCATTATAAGTGTATACTAAGCAATAATGACATACGTAAAGTGCCACAAAAACCTAAAATTAGTGGCACAAAAGCTAAATGCCATTAAAAGTGTGTGCCACTAAATGGCATTTTTATTTGTAGTGAGTCGTGTCTAGTCGGTCTTCGATACTCTTTACCATATAAATCAATAATAGCATTGCAAAAATAGTGAAGAGACTCGCTTGAAATTCTACTTGCCATATTAAAATATTCATCAAATTCGTCAGGGACGTTACCGGTAACAAGTTGACGAATCGCAAATGTCCATTTTTGAATCGCCGTAAAGCTATTTCCCCCTAGCATCATACCCTACTTGAAACAATTTGAACTTAACTTCGATGTCTCCGACAATCTTTAAAATAATTCCTTTGATAAACGGAATCGATTTTAAACATCTCGTCGTTGTACTTTGGGTTTTCTACACAGTAATCGTTCATCAAAACTTCATTTGCCTCCCACAGATCACGTTGCAACATTTTTTTTCTATGGGCGTTCCGTATCTTCAAGGTGTGCAGCCTCGCAAACCATTGCAAAAAAAAATCCATTGAAGAACCCGACGAGTCAGAAGAACTAGATGAGTCGAGTGGACACGAGGGGCCTTCCATTTGATATATATTCTTTTTTTAGTTGTTTGATTGTTGGATGTATGTTTTGATTGTTGGTATTGATTTTTGTTGAAAATGATATATATATATATATATATATATATATATATATAATATAGTTTTTAAAAAAAAACTTTTTTTTTAAAACCAAACGGTCATTTGACTGTTGGCCAACGGTCAAAACCAAGCAAAATTGTACCGTGATGTATGTCACGATATTTGATCATCACAACTGTGATCATCTTGGTGGGGCGGTGTTCGTGATGGTCATGACATCACGGCTGGTCCATCATGGACCGCCCCGAACACCCTTACTTGAAATCTTATATTGTTATGCAATTGATTTTCATGCAACTTCCTGACAATTACAAATATAATGGATGTCGCATGTATGATATAATTACATTTTACACTTTGTGAAATGGTATTGATATCTTGGAAAAAAATTACTAAAACATAGACGTTTGACCGATCAAAGTTATCAAAATAGTTAAACGTTGACTAAGCCGGTAAAAAGGTTGGTTAAACCTTGCCAGCAATCAATGTTTATATTTATCAAAGCTTCTCGCATTTCATATTTTCTAAACAACCTGATTTTGTTTACCCTTTTGGTTATTATAATAACTAGTTGATACCTCGGGAGTGTCCCGGGGTTGAAAATTCTAATATGACTTAATAAAAAAATGATAAAAGTAGAAAACATACAATCGTAAACTCAGTCATACGGATCATTAATTCCCATTTGCGTTCACTAACCTGAACCTTGAAGCAAATGTGGTTAAAGATTACTTATGAGGTTTTGACATTTATGAAGTTTTCATCGTTTTGGTCTCACTTTAAAGTACTTGGCTTTATGATTTTATTAATACATATATTGAATTACAAACATTACATATTTAGTTAAAGTAAAAATCCCAACTAATAAATCTATCAGTGTACACGTAATTATCTATTATTAAGGGTATATATGATAATTGTTAAAGTAATTTGTGCTTTGTTTTAAATCTATCAGTGAATCGTTTGTTTTATTTGTCAAAGCAATAGTTATAATATTTGTGCATTAGATTATTGGTATAAACCTTACCTCCTGATCAAAGGTAGAAACTAATGGAATGCTCACATCTATTTTAATATTCATTTAATAAATGCTTGTTAGATAAATTGGAATATAAATTTTTTATCATTTAAATTTGAAGATATCCATATCTTCTTTGATTTATTTTAAAAACAATAATTTAAAAAAAAATTCTAAACATACAACAACAACAACCAAGCCCAGTAAATCCCATAAATAGCAAAGCTATTAATAGGGTCTGGGGAGGGTGGGATGTAGGCAAGCCTTACCTCTACCCTAGGGATAGAGAGACCGCTTCCATGGAGACCCTATATGGAAGGTAAATAGTTTTTTTATTTTATTTTGAAGATAGCCATATCTTAATAAAATATTTGAATTTATAATAATAGTATATTTAAAAATATAAGTAGATTTGGTTTTGAGAGAATTATGGAAGAGATAAAGAATTTAAAGAATAGAATGGCAAAAGGATTAGGGTTTAAAAAAAATTAAAAACCACTAAAATCTTTCAATTATGATGCCACGTGGCAGTTTCATAGAGAGGTTGAAGCCACTATTGCACGCCACGTCAGCAACGTTCAATTCTTTTATATATATATTAATAATTAATAATGATAGATATAATGAAATGTTTTATAAAATTCTGAATATACTTTTGCAGCGTGCTTATTGTATCTACGTTTATTTTTTTTTGTGTGTTCAAAATCGAATAAGTCAAATATGATGAATTTATTTGGTTCATGTACCATGACGAACTAAAACAATATTTTCCGAGCAACTTATCGGTATTCTTTATTTATGGTTTTCATACCTTACTAATTTAAAGAATCAAAGGGATATCAACAGAGAGCTCGGCATGAACATATTTAGGATTTTTTTTCTTCACATCCTGGCATAAATTTTGTTGAAGAGAGTCGTAAGTTATATGACTTACGGTACATTGTCGGTACGTATTATAAAAACCCTTACCGATATCTGTTACTTTGGTTTTTGATCAATGTTAAACACGTGTTGATATACTTTTTGGTATACTAAAACTTGTTTTGTGTTTTTTTATTGCTATACCGAGTGTCGATATTGTACTAATTTGTAATGAAACAAATTGATATCGCCTATATTCATGTTACAATGCTAGGTTATTCTTTTAATAAAAACAAATGTCATCGGCAGGACAAGGCCGAGTTTGTTTCATTGATGAAACTACCTTCTTTGATTTCTAAACGACAATCCTTCGACAGTAAAAGTTTCATCTGTACTTTGGTTCCGTGACATAACAACGCATGTCTCACATTAGTATGCCGTCGATAATCGTCGATGGATTCTTTACCCTTGCCTGTTTTCTTACCCATCTTTACCGGTAAATTACTAAATGACTCACTGGCCCTTTACTTTGTATTATGTTTCACGACACTAACCATTTATAGTCATCGTCAATAGACCATATAATGTGAAGGGAATTCTTTGTTGTAAAAGGAAACAAACATTCTTCTAAGCATGCACATCGATCCAATCCCAATTCAAATTCAAATTCCAAAGTGACCTTTATTCTTGGAAACTACTTGTTTATTCATGCATGTTAATAATAAATTAAAAAAACAAGTTCGGTATTAGTCTATTAAACTGACCATTAATATGTTGTTTAAACACGATATTTTTTCTTATTTATGCACACATGCTCACCGCAAAAGGTCTTCCGGCATACAAATTCCAGTTGAACGATGTGTCTCTTTTTGCCTCCACTAAGTGACCGAGAACACTTGCGTTAAATTTAAGGCTGATCTAGAAAGAGAGTAGTATTTTCAACCAACAAGATATACTAAAAAGGTAATATAATTAGGTTAAATCACAAAATTAAACATTGACCAACAATAAACTAGCAAAATAAAACATCTATAAGGTCGTAAACCTAGAGACTTCACAAGATCCGATGTGCTTCAGAATGTGACAACTAGACTAAAAGACTTAAATGGAAATTCTTTAGCTTGTATCGGAGCCACAAACCATCCAATTAAACGATGACACGTGGCTAAAGAGGCTAGTAGACACTTGGGTTTTGTAGAGTCTTTAACTTAGACATCAAACCTCAATGGTCTTGGGAAAAATCTGACATCCTAAGCCCTATCCCTACAATCCTAAGCCATTTCCGTACAATCCTAAGTCTTTTTCCGCACAATCCCTAAGTCCTTTCCGTACCAAACCCTTTCCGTACGTTTTTTTTCCCAAAGACTCTTCAGGCTTGGCGTATAGGTCAAACACTGTATAGAACTCAATCGTCTACTAGCATTTTTTAGCCACATGTCCTCGTTTAATTGGTTAGTTTGTGGGTCCGCTATTAGCTTAAGAGTCTCTAATTAAGCCTTTTACTCCACTTGTCACATAGCCATATAGGATACATGAAATCTCTATGTTTAAGACCCTAGCTAGACATGTTTATTTTGGTAATTTGTTGTGAGTAAAATTTTAGAAGGGTGATTTTCCCATATAATTACCACAATACAAACCATGATATATTCCAAGAGTCTGATTGTGGTATCTTGGTGGTGAGATAAGACTTTGAGGCCAAAGGTCCTGGGTTCGAATCTCACAAAGGGGGTTTTCTCATAATTATGAGTTTCCTCCTGAATGGTGACTTGGTGGTGGAATATGATCGTGTGGCAACACTGGTGGCACGATGATACTCTAGTGTTCCGTGAGTGATTTCAATTTGTTGGCCGTTCAAAAAAAAAAAGAAAAGTAATATAAAATCCAGTCATTTGGTTTCATAACCTGGTCATAACTCGATTTTTTAGATGCATGGAAGAAGAGTTGTTATAGCAAAACCATGTTGCAGGATAATAATCCAGCTTAATATTATACGTATACTTAAAAGAACTTTCAATAGGTACAATAGAGATGGAAAATGAGATGAACATGAAAATAACTCTTTCCATATGATTCTTTCAGCTTTATGGAATTGTCACTTTTTTTTTTTTTTTTTAAGATTCCATCTATGTAAAATAAGATATGCTATAGAAGAGATATAGATATATCGTGTAGATATAGAGACAGATATATCTTGGTATCTATAAACAAAAAGTTCTCTAAAATGATATATCTATACAAATATATTACAAACAAGATAGAACAATTTTATTAGATATATATCAACAAGATAAAAAAATATATATATATTTAAATATTAACAAGATAAAACAAGTTATTTGATAATTGCAATTGAAACACTGGCTAGCTAGCTAGTAACATATGCATTAATAATGAATATACACATTGGTTCCTTCATTGGGTTTCTTTAAAACCATGATAAATAAACTTATCAGCCTGATACCTCGATGTGGCTCCATTTGCTTGTGATCGTTTCAATGTAAGCTGAAGCTTTGCTATCAATACGGGGATCAGCCCAACGTCCAGCTCGGTCTTGATCACTTGGTACACTTTGTAAGCCTTCATTGAGTCTTCCCAAGTTTCATCGTCTCCTCTAGCTCTTTGGCTCTTCTTATTCTTGAAGATGCAAAATAACGAAAAAGAAGACTTCCTCTGAGATTTGTGTCCCCCCATATTTTCAAGTATGAAAAAAATGGAGCTTAAGAAAGCAAAGTGATTAGAGTCACTTAGTTTGTAGGTATTTGTGCTAGCACAATTTTGGCTTGTGATTTCAAATAGTCAGGCTCTCTATTGGTTTTATAGAGGGATGCAACCATAGTATGTAGGGATCGTGTGGTTCCAAGCAAAGGAGAATCTTGATGTATTTGATCTTGACCGTAGAATCAATTGCATGGTGCTGATTTCAAATTTATTGATCTCTAAGAGTAGGTAACAACTTAGGCACAGAACAAGTTATGACAACCTCTCTTTTCATTCTTGACTAGTAAAAACAACTTGGGCTTGTTTGGGAGACCATTGAAGTTCCTTTTTTCCATGTAATTTAATGGCTTATTGTTAGGGGGGACGGGGGCGCCTACCGATTTGGTCACGGGTACCCCCTACCAGCACGGTAATACCGTCGCCACCCATGCTGGTAGTGGTCTCGTGAACCATTTTACTGGTTATTTTTACCGCACAGTAAGCACTGAATTCAATACAAAGGTCCTATCTTTCTTTCTCTCTCTCTGTTGACCGGTCGTTGACCACCACTGCATAGATCATATCTCGATCATTGGACGATTTAGGAGCGATGACGTCATCATCAACAACAGCGGAGACGGTGGGTGGTTTAGTGACTCGTGAAGTGGGGGTGGGTGTTTACCCACCGGTGGAGACGGTGGTGGTGGTGATCATTGGTAGAAAGACGGTGAGTTTCTAGAGAGAGAGAAAAGAGAGACTGGAGTAGATGATGAGTTCTACTCTTATTATTATCATTTTATTTTATTGAAAGTTTGACAAGGTAAGTTATTATCATTTAATAACAATTATTATTTGAAAATTTGAATATGGGGAAGACGGCGAGTTATTATCATTTAATAACAGTTATTATTATTATTGTGTTATTGTTAGGTAAAGAATCAGTGGAGTGTTGCCTCTAAAAACGGTTTCAGTGAAATGAATCAGTTAAGTGATGTGACAGTACATGATTGGTTGAAATCAATGAAGTTGAAAATGTTTAGGGATAGTGCCCCCTCCCCCCTGAACTACACTAATCATTTAAGTTAACAAAACATAATTTTTTTTATATAAACTGATAATTTTCATTAACCAAGTAAATTACATAACGATGTTTGGTAGGCGGGCAACAAGCTATGCCCACCCCTTTTTGAATAGATTATTGATGTTAAATAATTAACTAATTGTAAAATTGATGTTAATAGATGTGGTTTGGTATACGTGATTCCTTAGCTTTTGTATTATCTAATCGTTTATTCTTTGTAATAGATTTTGTTCTTTCAACAACTATTGCGAATAGATAATGTTGTTTAGGATTAAAGATCGACCGGGAAATGTTATAGCTTATAATATTGCAATGATGCTCTTTGTGGAACTCAGTTAACACCTACGACTATTAATTTTGTACATTCCACTAGTTGTATTCTTTGTGGGAAATGTTTACTCTTTGTCACTAGTTGTGGGCAAATTAAGTTTGTACAATAACCGCCGGTGTCAATAATAAGTTTGTTAATGTGTGAAAGCTATCGTATTAAGGGTTGTTTGGTAGCCTCTTAATGACCATTCAGAAGCTACCTCTTAATGGTCCATAACCTCTGAATGGTTAAGAGGTAACCTTAAGTCTGAATGGTTAAGAGGCAACCATTAAGATGTTTTCTTTTAACCATTCATACTTAAGATTACATCTTAACCATTCAGAGGTTATGGATCATTCAGATGTAGCCTCTTAATGACCATTCAGAGGCTACCAAACAGCCCCTAAGTATTTGTACTTTCCACTTACAAAAAAATAAATAATTGTCTTCCTTGAATGAAATATGCCTTTAGCCCCCTTTTTTTGATGAAGATACAATTATTGTTATTTAAAAAGAAAGGATAAATTACATAAGGATAGTAGGTAGCCCTTAGAAAAAAGATAATTGTCTTCATTCGATTTTAAACGGTTTGTCATAATTTAGTTACCTAGTAGTGTTAAATATATTTCTTGATCATCAAGATAACGATGTCTTCTATCGATATCAATAGTTTACCCCAATTCACATGATTAATTGAACATAAGAGAATTACGGTGGTTATAGTATGTAACTTTTCAAATACAAATATTTTAGTAACTAATTTGCGGCTGTTTGGAAAAGGAGACTTCTTTGTTCAGTTTTCAATAATTCGGGTGCACTGCGTGGACTTGCCAAATGCATTTTGGTACAAAATGCGATCTAGGTGGCATTTCGGTAAGGAGAGTACCACTACGCCCCCTCTTTGTTTGGTACCACAAGAATGTAGCAATAGGGGTGGCGAGTTTGTTGACTATACTTCACTCTCTCCTCATAGTAGGCTATGTATCTCTCTCTCTTTCTTCATAGTAGGTTGTCTTTTCCTTATTTCTCTCCTCTTCTCAATATCTCTCTGCAAATGGGCCATTAAATATTATTTAAATATAGTTGTGTAAGTTAGCGGATTGACACATGTGTATCGCCACTTGTGGTAAGAAAAGTATGAAATTAGTGGAATCTAATATGGCGTTGACGTTGACGTATTGAGAAGAGAGGTGATGCATTAAAATAAAGAAATGAATGGAGGGCATGTATACGCTTTCATATCTTCTCTCTAAGCAGAAACCTATCAGATAGTCAAATTGATTACCTAACTCAATCAATAATGAGCGCATTAGCATTGTTAGATTAGATAGTCGAGACCTTCTTGTCAATTATGTAAAATATAAGTTATTGACAATAACACTAATGTACTAATATATCATATCATATTGTATTTAGGTTCGGGATGTGATTCTTTACAATCATTTCTCATCATTGATTATATGGTTACTTTAATCACTTTAGATGTTACATGGTTACTTTGGACACAAATAAGTTTTCTCATAGATTAGTAGTGATGATTGCTAAAGTAGTAATGTTGGTTAGTTGTGTGATAATCTCAGTACGTGCCACTATCCTATACTGTTCTACATTAGTTACACCATTTTTTTATTTATGTCTAGTTACCTAGTAATAGTAATGAATTTGAAATTTGTAAGTTTGAAAGCCGCACGTCTCAAAAGACAAATCAATAGTTAAGAAAGTAAGAAAACAAAAATTTTTGATTGGCAAAAACTAGCTGGTGGCTGTTAGCTGGACGCAGGTAGCTGTAGTTTTTTAAATATATTTTG
This sequence comes from Ambrosia x helenae, assembly GCA_030844895.1. Lineage (NCBI taxonomy): Eukaryota > Viridiplantae > Streptophyta > Magnoliopsida > Asterales > Asteraceae > Ambrosia > Ambrosia x helenae. The sequence goes on along the minus strand of JAUTDX010001292.1, from coordinate 86,958 downwards.
GTGTTTAGCAGAGTAGGTGAAGCTTTTAATAAAATGTATAAAATGACCAAAATGGGCATTAACTAAAAGCTTTTATGAATTTTGTTTTTACTTTTTTATTATATAATAGGTATTTGTGTCATTTACTCATTAAAAGCTTGTAGCTAGTAGGAGCTTTTTTCTTAAACGCTAGTATTAGTAGCTTTTCAATATATAGTTTTCTCTCCTAACCTAAAGTTTAAAGCTCCTTCAAACAAATAAAACTTTTTATTGAGTATGAGTTTTTTTTTTAAAAGCCAACATACCCAAAACGTGAAAAAGAGGCAAATAAATATAGGTCATATGGCGGCCAAGGAAAATGAGCCAATACATGTTAAACTTCTTTTGAAGGTGAAAATAAAGCCCAATGTCATAAATAAAAATCGGCCAGACTTCAAACTTTTTAAAAATTTTCTTTTGTTTTATTTAACTGGTGAACCTCAAATGTATAAGGAAAACAGAAGTGAAGACAGGGCTGAGGATGTGAAATCTGGCAATGACAACACTGGTAATTCCGAGGGTAATGACTCAATAAGCCAAACTGTAAGAAGAAGCAATAGGGGTTCAACTATTCCATGAAAGTTTGATGATTTCCTTATAAAAGGAAAAGTCAAATATGGCATAGAAAGGGTAGTAAATTATGCAAATCTAAATCTAGACAATAGAGTCTTTGCTAGTGTGTTAAATAAAAGTCTAGAGCCTAGAAGTTACAAGGAAGCAGCACTTGATCCAAACTGGATAAGTGCTATGAATGATGAAAATGAGGCTTAAAATAGGAATAATACATGCACTCTAGTAGATTTGCCTAAAGTAGGAGTCTTGTTGGTTGCAAGTGGGTCTATAAAATTAAATATAACTCTAATGGAGAGATTGAGATGTTCAAAGCTAGACTTGTAGCTAAGGGATATAGTCAGAAAGAAGGCATAGATTTTGATGAGACTTATTCACCAGTTGTGAAGTTTGTTACTGTGGGAGTTTGTTTTGCATATGACATAAAACTCAAGTTGTGTAATGTCAATTGCTGAACAAAATAGTTGGAAAATGTTTCAACTTGACATTAATAATGCTTTTATAGGGATTGAAATGAGGATGTGTTTATGTCTCTACCTGAGGGCTATTTTTCTGAAAAAGAAACCAAGGTTTGTAAACTAAATAAGTCTCCTTATGGTTTTAAAGCAAGCTCCAAGGATGTGGAATGAAAAACTTCTTGGAGTATTGACTAATTTAGTTTTTATAGAAAGTAAATGTGATTATTCTTTATTTGTTAAGTATGATTAGTCATTTATTGTGATTTTACTTGTTTATGTTGATGATATTGTTCTAACTGGTAGTAGTATTGCTGAAATAGAAAAGGTAAAAATGTGTTTAAAGGAAAAGTTTCTAATAAAATACTTAGGTGAGTTAAAGTATTTTCTTTGTTTGGAAGTAATCTCTCATGATGAGTCTGTTTGCTTGTCTTAGAGAAAATATTGTATGGATCTGTTGACTAAGTATGGCATGATAGGGTGCAAAACAGTCTAACATTCCATTAGAACTAAATCATGTTTTAACAACCTTTTGTAGGGATCATCCTAAAGGGTTGACAAATGTCACTGGCTACCAGCAATTGGTAGCTAAGTCGATATATTTATCACATACCAGACCAGAAATTTCATATTCTGTACACTTTTTAAGTCAGTACATGCAAAAATCTAGTGAAGGTCACCTGAAAATAGCATTTAGGTTGTTAAGATACTTTAAAAAGGCACCTAGAAAGTGTCTTTGGTTTAGAAAAAGTTCTATTTTTAACCTTGTTGGATACTCAAACCCTGATTGGGCTAAGTGTGTTGATACATGGAAGTCTGTAACGGGTTTCTGTATTTTCTTAGGAAATTCCTTAATTTTCTAGAAAAGTAAGAAACAATCCACCATTTCTAGGTCATCAGTAGAAGCAGAATATAGAGCCATGTGCTCCACTGCTTGTGAGGTGTTATGGTTGAAAATTTTATTATCAGAATTACATGTCCAGGTTTTGTTACCTATTATTTTACATTGTGATAGTAGTTTGCGCTCTTAATAACAGCTAACCTAGTATTTTTTGACAAAACAAAACATTTTGAGTTAGATACATTTTTTCTTAGAGATCTTGTTTCAAAAGGTTTTTTGAAAACATCTAAAATTGCTTCTAATTTGCAAATTGCTGATATCATGACCAAGGGTCTTGGTGGAAATCATCATGAAGAATTTTGTAAAATGCTCAATATGTTTGATCCATTTGGATATTAAATTGATGGGGAGGGTGTGTTAAAATATGCCATTTCTATGTTCAATTTAATATCAAATGCTTTAATATGTTGCATAAGTTTTTTGTGTTTCAAGAAGCTGTATTGGGTGATTAAGAGAGTGTAGATGTTCGTGTGCCAAAGTGTTAATGTTTGAGAGATGATATTTGAAGTGTTAATTTGTAGATATGCTAATTTGCTATGTTCGAGTCCAAGGAGTCAAGGATCAGAGGCGTGGTTATGCAGCCCAATTATATAGCCCAATAAATCTCTTAAGTTATTGGGCTTATAAAGTTCTATTGGGTCTTTGTATTGGTCATCTCTTGAACTGGCCCATTAGCTTTGATATGGTTAAGATTGCCACGTTGGCAATCCGTGCCTAACAAACACACTTCATAATAATCATTGATCTGCTCTCTTATCTTTAATCCTATCCGTTCATTCTTCTTGAAGATAGTGATTGTGAGACGAGTATATAAGGATTGTGTTTTCTCTCTCTCTTGTTCCAGATCATTCGTTCATTCATTCTCTCTTGATATTTTTCTCTGTATTCTCTCATATTCGTCTAGGGTTAAGCTCTGAACATCTTGTTCTAGCTTTGTTCTTGTAATTCTTTGTTAGATGAGTGTTGTGATATTTGATCAGAGAGTTGTTGAGATTATGAGAGTTTGTATCTTTTGATTCTTGTTGTTTTTCTTTGATTTCAGTTTGTAACAGTTTAGTTGTATTAATAATAAAGATTTAGTTTGTTCTTGATATCATGTTATTTTAACATAAATAAAGGCAAATTACAATTTTTGTCCTTTTTAACCTTAAAATTATGGATAAGGTTAAAAGTTATGTTTAAAAGTTTTACTTTTACTTATCATGATATCATGTTATTTTAAATTTTCCTAATTTTAAAAACAACGTTGTTTAAAAGTTTTACTTTTACTCTGTGTCCTTTTTTAAATAGTTTGCTATATAGGTTTTGTCCTTTCCACTAACTGTGTTAGAAAAACTCAGTTAATTGAGGTCATGTGCAAGACACATGTGGGCTAATTGGTCTTTGTATCTAAAAAGGACAATTCTTGTAGTTAAAATGTAATAAAACCATTTATGTATAAAATTACATTGTGTATATCATTTTTATATTTCTCTACCACCGCCACCATCATCATCTCCTGCCATCGCCACATTGCCAACACCACCATCCGCACCTGTAAACCCTAATCTAAGCTCTTCGGGTCAAGACCCTTAGACTCGTTACCATTCACCCCATCCTACAACCTCTAACCCCTAAGCCACTACTGAACACCAACTCTGTGATTCACCAATGTCACCGTCCAAACCCCATCTTTCCGTTTCAAAACGTCACCTACAACCAACATCGCCACCCACATTTAAACCCCAACCTTGCCCCATTTGTTGCCATCACCGTCCCTCCACCACTGATCAACCTACCTTTCCGGACCCCACAACCACCATACTCCACCGTCCATCTCAAACAAAACCTTACCGTTCTTCTCCTTCATCAGATCCAAAACCCCTCACCTTTTAACTTCTTACTGCATCTCTACCGCTGCAAACCCCGTTCCCCACCTTCATCGTTATGTTTGGCTCGATTTAAACCCTAACCCTCGATTTATAGGTGTATAGGGAAGGTGGGCGATGGTGGCGACGACTATGGTGGTGGCAGCATTGGTGATGTGTTGGTGATTTGTGGCTTGAATAGGAGGGATAGACGAAAAGAAAGAGAAAGTGTGAGAGTGGTGGTGGCGGCAAATGGTAGTGTTGAGCGGTGGTGGTGATTGGGGATGGGAGAGAGAAAATAAGTAATTCTGATATGTGGGTGACACACATGAATAATGTTTTCATATGAAAATGACTTTTATATAATTAAACTACAAGAATTGTCCTCTATAGATAAAAAGACCAATGTGCCATCATGTGCCTTGCACGTGACTTAGCCAAACTTGGTTTTTTAACCCAGCTAGTGGAAAGGACAAAACCTGTAAGAAACTATTGAAAAAAGGACACAGACTGAAAGTAAAACCTTTAAAGGACTTGATCCATAATTTTGAGGTTTATAAAGTACAAAAATTGAAATTTTGTTTTAAATAAAAGAAATCAAATAAACAAAATCACCATGGTCACAATCTAGAGCTTGAAAAACTACATTTGGAGGACCATATAGGGGGTTTAAAAGTTGGTATTGTAATTATAAGATGAATTTGGCGCTTACATTGAGGACCATCGTGGCGCTTACATGACGCTGAGGTGGCGGATATAGCCTAATTAGGAAACTAGCTGACAATTATTCCTAATACAATTAAACCTTAATAAATAAACATAAACAATAAATAATAAAAAATACCAATTAAAACTAAACTAAAAAAACGACTACAACTGTTGACATAATCCAAATTAATTCAACAATCGGACCATGTTTTTATTCCCTTCTGAGTTATCCAAGTCTCATTATTCTCTCAAGAGTTGAACATCCCGATCTCTCTGCATATCATCAAGCATTCGGTTCCCCGCCTACTCAACCACCTCCGCGACCCTGTACCCGACCAGTTTCACGTACATATGATGATATGAACTCGTATAACCACTAACCTTGAGTTATGTTGCGACCCACATTAGCATAATAATGTACTATTGTTGCTCCAATGTTTCTATTATTCACTAGCAGGACTACCCTTGGTTCCGTGGTGTTCGCCTTTTCACCATACTATGGTGATTAAACTATAGTTTCTAAATATTTTATATAAAATGTATGTAATTTACCAGTTAGTCAAATAACCTCTATTAGTCGAACAATATTTAGTGGTTTTTATTTTAATATAGCATACGTACGTTTTGTTATATATTTTCTTCAAGAAAGATAAATCATTTTGTTCTGTTTTGTAAGTTGTGCTTTCTAACATAGCTATTCATTTTTTTTAATCTTAGACAAAAGTTGGTATTGCAATCGATCATAAGATGACTTTGGAAAAAAACGTATGAATTTGTTTCGTTAAATTATACAAGGGATCCAGTTAAGTCTACTACAACATTATACACCAATTTTTAAGAGAGTTATTTTTATAAATTTTGTTAATTTTATTATGTGTCCATAGTGATTATAAGCACCACCCACGACTCTTGTTTGTTGTCAATATACCATTGTAGCCACCGTCTCCACTGCCTTCTTTGTCGTTGCACTGCCCCTTCGTGTTTCCTTCTCCGCATAGTTATATAATATTCCCTCGCCCCATCCTACCACCTTGGGTGCTACCAACAATACTAAGAGTAACTTCAACACCGTCACTACCACCGCCACCAGTTGCACCGCCATATGTTGTCATCACTGGCACCATTGTCACAACAACAACATCACCATCATCATAGTCGCAACAACACCACAGCTACTACCTCCGCCACCATTACCTGTGGCTCCTATTTGCAGTGGCGAAGCTTGGTTCAATTATCGGGAGGGGCCGGACTCAATTTTTTCTGATCGGTAGTGGGAAATTGGCGGGGGCCGGACTCAATCCGGACTCAAATTACTTACGAGAATTGCAACTTTCTACCTCTGCGCCAAAAAACAGGGAGGGCAAAGGCCACCCCTAGCCTATTGAATACTTCGCCCCTGCCTATTTGACCATAAATATATAGTGGGGTGCACCCATATTTTCTATGGTTTTTAACTTGCAACATATTTAACCATAGTCCATTTTTGTTATAATTTGTTTTTCCCCTAACCAAATTGATACCATTAAAACACGCGTTTTTAAATGAAATAATTTTGCCCATATGTGTTTTGACTCGAATTGTTTTAACCGTTACCTGATCCCACCATTTTGCCAAGCTTGCTTAAGATTTGTATATCTGAGATGCATGAACGAGTAACACTTCACTCATTTATCATATAATGTACAAAATCGATCTTTATTATTTTGGACATCGATCCATTCCCAATTTAAAGTGAAATTGTTCTGTGGTCTTGTAGTCTTTAAGAAACTACTTGTGATCAAATCATATAATGAACAACAAAAAGAGTTGTGGTCTGGTATTAGGCAGACAAGGCAAACCATTCAAAGTGCTTTGTTAGAGATAAATCATTTTCTAACATAAGCATGTGGTCGCTGGAATTTAATATATATTCCCTGATGCATAGTCCTTTTTTAAATGTTTCTCCTTTATATGAACTACATCAAGTATGCATCTGCTTGAATTTCCCGATAGAGATAAAAGTATAAAACATTTTCTTGGTTATTTTTTTAAGAAAAAACAAACTAATATTGTAATATTTTTTTTACCGTCTATATGTTACACCACCTCTTTTTATAGGTGGATTTTAATTTACAAACCCATGGCAGTGCCCAATAACAAAGGTGTACGTCCTCACATAAAAAGTGTTGGGTTCGAGCCTCAGTCGATTTTGGTTAGATTAGAGTAGGATTAGAATACGGATGTTCAAATAAAAAATAAAAGGCTGTAAAATAAGCATAAAGACTTAAATTAAAAGTGAAAGACATACAACATCAAACATATATAGAGAGAACAATATACGTTTAATACTAATTATGATATGAACATTATAAAAGAATTTATTCCAACAGGCAAATGAAACACTGGTTAGCTAGGTAGTAGTAATATATGTCCTACATAATGAATGTGTACAACCTGATAAAACTATCAATCTGTTGAGCCAACGTGGTTCCAATGGTTTGTAGCTTTATTGATGAACATAGTAGCCTTACTATCAATGCGTGGATCGGCCCAATGTCCCGCTCGGTCTTGGTCACTTGGATACACTTTGTATGCCTTCATCGAGTCGTCCCAAGTATCGTCGTTTACTCCTCTTTGGCTCTTCTTAATCTTGAATATGCCAAAGAATGAAAATGACGACTTCCTCTGAGATTTGGCCATTTCTTTGAAGTGTAAGACCAAAAAATAACTATTTTTTTTTCTTATGTAGAAGAAGGGACTCTCTTGGTTCTTTTGAAGTGAGTCTCTCTACAGATTTATAGAGGTATGCTACCTTTGCTATGGAGGGAGGGGATCGAAGGACATAGAGAATCTTAGGTGATAATTGATCTAGACCGTTGAATGATATTATGCTTCATGAAAATGATTATTAAATTAATTACTATGAGTAGCTAACAAATTAGGCATAGAACATATTATGACAACCTCCACATTCATTGTTGGTAGTACCATTATCGTCGTCAAAGACCATTGTATTCTCACTTTCTGTGTTCTTTCATAGATCGTGGCTTTTATTAGTTGGGACTTTTTAAAGTTCAAAAACAAATACATGATTATTCTTACAGCTTAACAATAAACAAATTTAAAAAAATAATTTTATATATTTTATACTAGGTTAGAGTCCCGTGTACTACACGGGTTGAGCAAAATATAAAATGACTTATTCTGTTTAGGTTCTTAGTAGCAGGCAAATCTTGAACTTGTTCGTTAAAAATCTCAACCAATTGAACAGAGACTACCAAAAAACTAATAGTAAATTGCTCACTAGTTGCTTATTAACTCTTGTATATAAGACGATGATAATAAACTCACCAAACTTACAACTTTAAGTGGGTTTTTGGGATTGAACCCTAACATATTATTGGTGATTATGGACTTCAAATGGGTATTTGGGATTGTTTATTAAATAATAAGAATAAAGTAACTTCAAACTACTTATTCTATTATCAAATAAGCATATATTTTTTTGTATCCAAAGATTAAAAACTGTTTATGTGTTGTTAGGGCACCAAATACTCAATAAAAAGAATAAGTAACCTTTGATACCCTCTAAACCGCAAAAACAATAAATAAATACCACTACTCATTCTACTGCTCGAGGGTCCAGGTTAGTTCTAGCTGCTAACAACCCATCGTCACCAGGGATGCTTCCGGACACATTACTAGAATTGGTCACCACCATTATGACCACATAGAAAAGTAAGCCAAGTTGAGTCTTCAACTATGATATCCACAGTGCATTGGCTTCACTTTAACCACTTTGGTTTAAAACACCCACCTATAATGACAATGGAAGTTAATATATGGACTTCAATATCTTAGTTACATAATTAGTCTCTTAACTGTAGTTAACAATACTTACCGTTTCTAAGAAAAGTCCATGTTCTAGTACATTAAAAAATCAAGTTAATTAGGCTTCTCTATGTTTTGTCAAAACAAAATAATTAGACTCTTAACCGCGGATTGGGTATGGTGTAAAGTTACTACGTGTCCAATTGTGTCTAAACAAAGAGAACTCAGAATAAACATTTAAAATTATAATTTCAAGAAGTAGAAAGCAATATACCCTACATTTTGAAACATAGATGAACCAATAAATTCAAAGAATTGACTATTTGCCACTCTATATATGTGATAATAAGTAAATGATGAAGCAATAAATTCAAAAATATAACTGACTCCCCTAAATTGTCAGATTAAATAAAATGCAAAAATTAAAATGTAACATTGCACCTAAGTATTTTTGACATCATGAAATGCTAAAGCATATAAAAATAGAGGTTTGATGCATCTTTATTTTCATTATTGTGCATCTCTTTAAATATTAAAATTGTTATCAAAGAGCACTGTTTTGTACCACTCATTTTCAAGATTGTACTCCTTATGATTTTTCGTTTACACGTAATATTAAAAGTTAATTATTTTGACATAAAAACTCCAATAATGAAGTACATTAAGTAGATGGTCCTCATTGATATGTAAAGGTCCTGAAGAAGAACAATTTTTATATACACATAGGAAAAAATGATGTTATACAATCAGCAGAGCTGATTACACAACAAATTAGAATAAAAGAACCCACAAAATGTATAAATGAAGAACGTGTTAATCTAAATTAGGATGCATTACCTTCTTAACCTATCAAGAGTCCTCCAACAACTCTTCTGAATTGAGATGCAACATGATCATGTAGAGCTTTGGAGAACTGCGTGCCATGATGATAAGACATGTTAATAACCTAACTTACATGAAATTGTTGTCTTGAGGATATTGCAGCTCGAAGTAACAATAAGAGGAAACTAACCTTTAATGTGTCACATGCAAAAAATAGGGATAACAGAAACCCCAGTCGAACACAACCATGACTGATGATGATATTATGAAGATGAATACAAAGAGAAATGTAAAGAAAACCTAATTGATAAAATCCTAAAATTAGATATACGTTTTTTTATCTAGAACAATAACACCAAAGATTTAATTCAACTTATTTGCGGCACATGTCATAAAGGAGATAAAAAAAACCCTTATCAAAATCAAACGTCAATGATAAAATATTCAGATAGAGAATAAATGCATATATATTAAAAGAAAAGTATAAATTTGCCTTGATGATATAGTATTGGAGACGAAGAATGAAGAATTTTCAGATTTAGGGAAGAAAGATGATGTAGTTTAGGGTTTTGAAAAGAAAGAAAGATGGGTAATATTTGGTGAAAAATGAAGGGATCAACTTTTTTGTTAAGGTTTGTGAGAAAAATAAGGAAATGAAGAAAAAGAAGTGTGCAAAGGAAGTAGGCGGGAAAACAAAGTAAGAAGTTCTGAGAAACTGCCAAGTGTCCCACAATAAGTTTTATTTATATATTATAGTAGATTCACTATTCACTATTGCCCTTGAATCCACCATACATATAATATGTCTTATTTGGAAAATATACATGCTCGCGCTGTTCAAAATGGTAAAAATGCCCTTCATTAAGTTGTTATTTGTTTTTCTAAAAAAAGACCAAGGGCAAATTTCCTATTTGCATACTGTTTGGTTTTTTGAAGACGTTTTATTAGAAATCGTTTGCGCAAGCTCTTCTTGGTGTAGATTTGGCCAAACCACTTCTAAGATCTTCTAAAGTCTACAGATGGTTAACCACCACCACCACCCACCGTTCACCACCACCATCCATCGTACACCACCATCACCGTCAACCACCACGATTGTCCACCACAACAGTCTATACCCCATAACCAGTTTATTTTAGATGTCTACAGACCTTAAAAAAATAAATAGTCTTCTTCTTGTAGCCTGTAGAGGTTTGATATACCTTTTCTTCTTCAGATATCTGCAAATATGGTTCGCAGACATTTTATATCTGAAAAACAAACAACACCTTGCTAATTTACTTCTTTTCCCAACCATTTTTATTTACAATACTCATTGGACATTTGGACCTGGTATACATTCAATATGATAAAAACTTCCACAAACTCTTTACTTCAACAAACTCTCAATTATAAAGCTTAGCTATAACTATATATAACATATTTGGAGGGTTTTTCGGAGGTACGAAAGAGTATTCAAAGTAACATCTCCATCTCTCTCTTTGTAATTAATTACATTAAAATCATTATCTTTTCTCTCTTTTTTCAAGTATATAATATTTTTTTATTATACTTCTATCATTACTTTTTTTTGCCATCCCATCCACTCCCAACCACTTTTAAAAAGTATTAAAAATTTATAAAGGGCGAATACTGTCGTACAAATTATAGAGATGAATCGTAACATTATTTTTCTCATCAACTTAGAACTAGGGATGTTCACGAGTCGAGCGGCTTGTATGAAATTGAGCCGTAAACCGAGCGAGCAGCTTTCGAGCGTGAATTTTCCGAGTGAATGTCGAGTTAGAAATGAGCGGAGACTAATTTTGACAAACATGAAATTGGGATGTTTCCTTCGATGTTTTCGTTGTTGGGTGACAACTAAGCTCAGACTGTTCGATGATAACACTAACAGTGAGGCCCGATTGTCCAAGGAGACGGCTTAGGATGAGGGCGGTGAGGTGATGAGTATACTGTAGAGAATAATTGTTGCATTGTGGTATAGGGTGATATTATGCGGCAATTAGTGATGGGCGATTAATAACATAAAATAGTCAAGACTTTAACTTCACGACTTAAGATTTTACTATTAAACTTAGTTTTAAATTTTTTTAATTGGGTAATTAGGCTAGTTATATTTATTTGTATCTATTGGCAAAACCCAATTAAATCATATTATGTATAGGGTTGAGTTATTCTACAAAGGCTACAAAAAATGAGAAGGGTGAGAAGGATACAAAAAACACAATAGATCATAAAATATGACACAATGAACCACAAAATATAACACAGTGCCAAAAAAATATAACACATTGCGGAAGAAAAAAGACACAATGAATTGAAAAAATGACACAATGATGAAAATAAGAAAAAGACACAATGGTACATATAAAAAGACACAATGATATAAAACATATTCTAAAAACAACAAGCTAAAACCCCAAAAAACGAAGACCTAAAAAATACTGTCGTAGGGCTCGATAAGACGGTTCCAATGCCGCTTGAATGAGTTCAATCGGAGTCCATTTGATACCCTTCCTACGACTTCCTATTCTTCTTTTACTATTATTTGATCCTAACCCATTATATTTATATACATAGAAAATTAAAAAAAATATTCGAGCTGAACCGAGCAGAAGATCAAGAGAGCATTTTTGAACATTTTTTGAGCGAGTCACGAGTTACGAGGAATTTGAACAGCTCTACTTAGAACCAAATATCAAAATGTGGAGAAATCTACATCAAATATACAAATTTATTCAAAAACAAAGTAGAATTGTATACAAATTGTCATTGATCGTACAAATGGAGTTCACGATGAAATTTTTAATGGCTTCATGAAGATTCGCGATATACAAACTGTCATTGATCGTTCACTATATAGATTTTTTGGTGATTATTAATAAAGATGGATGAAGGTAAGTGGTTCATCATGACTACAAATATTTGTCGGTACTCCATGCAACTTTTTTAATTTTAGTTTTGAAATGATTTTGTTTGTAAATGATATTGAAGTTTAGAAAGATCCAATTTTTGGATAAAAGTAGTGTGGTAAGTTTACGTTTCATTTGCACCATTGATGACATTTATATTTACATTTCTGGATGGTTTTATAAAAGGGGGAAATGAAATTATTAAAGAATAATAACACCCAGAAACCAAGCAATCAATCGTGAAAACAATTAATACATATTTCTTATTAATGAATTGAAAACGAATTGAATATAACGAAAGGAATTATCGACTCAATTGAAGATCATGAGCTTAGAGCATTCACAGTAGAGCCTCCATATTAGTGTGAGAGGAGCCTCCATATTATATAAAGTGGGTATAAGTGGTTGTGAGTAGAGGAGAGAGAAAGTATATAGATGAGACACTGTTCATCAGTAAATTTGGAGGAGACACTATTCATCCTCCATATTTTTTTAATATTTTTTAAAGTGGTTGTGAGTAGAGGAGAGAGAAAAAGTAATGATAAAATATATAATAAATATTATTAAATAGAAAGAAGTGAGAAAAGATAGTGTTTTTAGAGTAATTATAGAGAAAATATAGAGATTTTACTGTGAATGCTCTTATATACTAATCAAGCCATAATCCCCAATTCAACCGTTAAACGAAATAACAAACTTCTTACACTACCAACCCTACAACTTTATGACATAGACATTATTATCCCTGACTTTTACACTTTCAGTCCTCTGGCTTACAAGACTTTATTAACTCCTTCCAAAACTATAAAACAAACCTGGTTGACTTATTTTCACCATTTCATAACAATCTCCACCTTGAAATTCAGTCAAGCAATATTCAACTCATCCAAACACAACTTAAACTTACCAACTGCCAAGCTTTGGTAAGCATATCAGTTGCATTATCTTCTGTATTAATCTGTTCCACCTAAACTTCCATTGTCTTAACAACATCTTGAATAAAATGCAGTTTTACGTTGATGTGTTTAGTCCTCTCATGGAACACATTGTTCTTGGTCAATTCAATAGTCCCTTGATTATCACACATGACCAAAGTACTGTCCACCTGCACTCCTAGTTCAGTTACAAACCCTTTCAACTACAGAGCTTCTTTCATAGCTTCTGTGAGTGCAATGTATTTAGCCTCAGTGCTTCACAATGCAACTACATGTTGTAACACTGCTTTCCAACTAACCACACTTCCCAAGACTTTAAAAACATAACCTGTTATGGATCTCCCCTTGTCCATATCTTTAGCATAATCAGAATCTACAAATCCCTGAACTATGCTTCTGTCATGATCATTGTTACCAAAAACCAATCCAACAGAACTAGTTCCTTTCAAATACCTAACTAACCATTTTGCAGCCTCCCAATGTAACTTCCCTGGATTGGATAAGTATCTACTTACCAAACTTACTCCATACCCAAATCTGGTCTTGTACAAACCATAAGGTACATCAAACTATCAAATAGATTAACTTAAGGTATCTTACTGAAGAAACACGAATCCTAGATTGTCAGGTTAGCGCCAATCTTGGTAGTGATTCCACATGGTTTTTATAAAGAAGTATGTTTATAAAATGTGATAGGTCTAAGGACAAGACAAAGGATATTTAGAGACAACAAGTTAGAAGAGACGGGTCTCTAAATGTTAGCAAATAAACAAGGGTTGGAAAAGTACAATGTGCTCGTAGTCTTTTCTGTGAAAGTGTTGGTGAATATCGGATACCAATAAAAGGAGAAGGAGCTCTCCTTTTATAGTACCTCGATATACGACTTTCTCAACCCGTCATCTACCCTTGATGGGGCCCCCGGCCCAGGTAGAGGTGTCTCTAGGTTTCCGGCCAAAGTCCCTAGGCCCAACAGTGCAAGTTGGTTTGATAAAAAAGAGGGGAAAGGGGAGATGTGTAACACCCTAACCCGTAATCACGCGATCAAAACAGATCATGCGGGTTTTGATCTTACTTCAACCACTCCCGATTAAAACTTTGATAATTATTATAACTCAACCATTAAGATCAAACACATAATTGATTCTCACAAAATTTTACATTCTCAAAGCTAAAACATAGACTACGATTTTGAGTTTTAACGGGAGTTCTTTTAATTCTAATGCGGAAGCTTGATGAGTGATCGGGTGTGTTCGGCTCCTTTCGCGACTTGATCCTTGCTCCGGAACTTCCATCCCATGTTTACCTAGCACCATTACACAAAGAATGGTTAGTGGCTTATCAATGATACATTTAAACTAGTATGATAGTCGTTACACGTCGAAACGGAACGAACCAGGCCAAACAGCCCTTTATCAGGAGAACAAACTGCTACAACTTTGCGCAGCAGCTGTTCGGATAGATTTTACCCTTTTGAAACCCAAAATCTGAATTCGACTTTCAAATAAGAGTTGTTCTACGCTCCGAGAGCTTTCCAGGCATATAAAGAACACCTCCTAACGATTTTTCTACGATTTTATATTGAATTTTAAAGATCGCGTTGTTTGGCTGTTCTCTGCGCGCGGCCGGTCGCTTTTATCGCGCGGCCGCGCGAAGCTCCTGATCATTTTTATCAATTCGCTGGGCGCTGTGAGAGGCCGCGCGAAGCCTCTGATGTTTTTTGGTGACTTTTAAGCATGGGAATCATGTCGCAACCGCATTTGATGATTCTCGAAGCCTAAGCATTGACTTGCCGACTATATAACCCTCTGTTAGACTGATATTAATGGCCGGTTCATGATTTTATGACCCGGTTCATAGTCTTAGGTATTTATGTCGATTTTTACCCAACTCGACCCGTTAAGGCCTTGCATCAAACAAGGCTCTATTTGACCATACCAAATGCCTACCGTCTAAATTGTCAAGCCATTAGACACTTGATTAACCAAAGCGTTTGTCCGATTTGTTTCGTTATGCTTTAGTTTCTTAAATTCATCATTTAGAAACCTTTTTAAATTCCCAAAATGCCCTTCATGGCCAAATCTATCAATTTAGCCATTCGTGGCAAAACTTCTTGTTCCAATTCCAATGTTTTTGACTCATTGACTTGTTTAAAAACCTCTAGTCCTTCCGGACTTAGATTTTCATCCTTTCTCAAGTTTTCACTTGTTTAGTAGATTCTAAGCGCGTTTGCGCGCATTAGACATAGTTAGAGAAATAACTTACTCGATTTGCACCCACACTTCAGGTGGGTAGTTTTAACATCCATATTTACTCGCCCGAAGGTGTTTAATTAGCTACGGACTTACCGGGTAGCCTTGACCCATATCCATACTAGTGCTTATCCTCCATGATTTCTTAGCATCAAACATGCATGCGCAAGTGCATTTACCTGCGTGCTTTCTAGATAGACATATTAATCTCTCGGAACTCAAATGATAATACTTTTGCCATTTGATCCGTTTAATCTCATGAATCTTAATGCTTGGAATACAAGCATCAAGTGTTGGAATCAAATGATGAGGACTTCACCATTTGACCCGTTTAGGCCCATAGTTCATGATACTACATTACCCAGGTTTATATTATGGTTCAAGTGACACTAACTTGACCCATTTAACATCATGCTTAACGGCTTCAATCAAATGCTTTCATTTAGATTAAAACATCATTTCTCACATATCTTTATTAATTGACCCGTTTTATGGAATTCACCATTTGGGTCATAACTCATTGTCTCGTTTAAGATCATAAACCACGTTTTGTATTGAGTGCACATAAGGCGACCCACTTAGTAGATTCTACCCCCTTGGGGATTGCCTTTATCACAGTTACTATATTTAAGACGAATGTATACAAGAAATTAAGCTATATCATAGTCTATTGGTGTAAGTAAAACTTACCTCATATCCGTTCTTGTTTTCATACGCATTGAGCTTACATCCGATTGACCCGTTTGCATCCCTAGTTCTTGTACCTAACTTAGGGACATGTCAAACCTTTGTTAGAATACATAATATGGATTTCTTTTATAATCCACGACATCATGTATTCGTTTTAACTCTAGTCCCAACATCACATTTCAAGTATTCATGTTCATACATGTAATACACATTTATTTCATCATTCAAGCATTTTATCAAACACCTCATATGCACCATTTCATCATGCTATTTCTAGGTGTTCAAGACTTTCTAGATTCCGCCATGGCTTAGCTAACCATTGGCACATGATCATTTCAACAATTAGCACACATACATGATACTAATCACATAGAAATTGCAATATTATTCCACATACTAGTGTAGTTCATGATTAGGGTAAAAACCCACAAATTACTCATATCACATAATCATGATTTCCCATGAATCAACAACCTATTATGATTCACCACGTTTTTATAGTCTCCTTGATGTCTACTAACACTTAGAAAACCATAGAGACTAAGAAATTCACGTTTTTATAAAAACCCTAGAATTTCATCAAGATCATAAACGAATTTAACATCAATTTCTACCAAATAAAAGGTACCTTGATGTTCTTAGGCCCTAGATGACCCGTTTCTTGATCATACACTGAAAAGCCCTTTGATTTGGCTTGGATTCAAGCATGTTCTTGAGTGTTTAGGGTTGGAGGTTGAAGGAGATAAATCTCCTGCTCTTTTCACGACACACACACATACACACACACAATGTGTGTGTTTTTATTATTTGATTTTTATTTATAAAACCCACTTTGACATATTGGCAACTATGGCCCCTCAAGTTTAGTCTCGGGTTTGATTCTAGATTGTCACATTAACTAGATTAGTCTCTAGTAATGGGTTTAGCCTCGTTTGTTACTTGGGGTTAAAAACATCCACCATTAAACTCGCTTTGTTATTTTATCAATAACGCCTAATGGCGTATTTAGACGAAACGAAATTTCGAGGTGTTACAAGATGTTACCGTCCTGACGTAAATACACGTGACGTCCGTCAATTGGACGCTGGTGGGCGGCGGACGCGTGGCGTCCGCCTAGTGGTTGTAGCAGGGCGGTGAGTAATGATCTCCTTCTAGAAGAACCCGAGACAAGTTGAAGGGTTGCAAAAGTCTTTAACGAAGATATCTTGGCTGGGATGCCGCCACATCATCGTCCTTTCTGACTGTCAGGTAATGCGCAGCCATTGATTGGCTGGGGAGTCAGACGGGCAGCCTGCAGCGTCAGGAACAATTTCGTGGGGCAGGAGTGTGTGTCTCGAGACTGCCCATAAGGCATCTTTGTAGTCGTGTTGGGTGAAGCTTTGTCTATCTTGCTGAAGAAGCTTCACAGTGTGTCAGTCCCGCTGACATAGAACGGGCGGGCAAATCTGCGTCATCTGTTAGATGGACGCTAGTCTGTGCGTTGACGTAAAAACGGGCGGGTGACGCTGCGTCATCCGTTAGATGGACGCTAGTCTGTGCGCTGACGTAAAATGGGCAGGTGACGCTAATCACCCTGTTTACGTGCAGCGGGTGTTTTGTTTTATGGTTTGTGATATGGTATTTGCTGACGCTTTGGTACCATATCCCTTCACTTACTCATATATTTAGCTTAATATGTTGAGCCATAGGAGTTGACACCTCCTTCATATTGAAGTTATTGATCACCTTCAATATGTATGATTTTTGTGACAACTTCAAAGTCCTTTGACTTCTATTTCTTGTGATCTCCATCCCTAAGATCTTCTTAGCCTCACCCAATTCCTTCATATCAAAATCCTCTTTAAGCATTTCATTTACAGGTTGTATTTCTTCCTTGTTCTTGTATGCTATAAGCAATCATCCACATATAGCAACAATATACAAGCTCACCAATCCTATACTCCTTCAAGTACACATAAGAATCATACAAACTCATGTTGAATTCATTTTTAATCTTGAATTCATCAAATCTTTTGTACCATTGTCTAGGTGCTTTCTTCAACCCATACAATTACCTTTGAAGAAAACATACCATATCCTCTTTTCCTTTTTCTTCAAAGCCTAAGGGATGTTTCATGTATATCCATTCTTCCAAATCACCATGAAGAAAGGTTGTCTTTACATCCAACTACTCCAATTCCGTATCAAACCTAGCAGTTAATGACAAAAGTACCCTTATAGATGTATGCTTCACCACAGGAGAAAATGTTTCATTGTAATCCAAACCCTCTCTCTATGCGAATCCCTTAGCCATTAACCTGGCCTTGTATCTTGGTTTCTCAACTCCTTCAATGCCTACTTTAAACTTATAAATCCACTTGCATGGTATAACTTTCTGCCCCTTTGGCCTTTCAACCAAACACCATGTTTCATTCTGTTGTAAAGAGTTCATCTCATCTTTCATTGCCTCTACCCACTTATCAACATCTTCAGACTTCATTGCTTCATTGAAAGTTAGTAGTTCAGTAGTACTTTCCATTTTCAGCAGCCATAAACACAACAACTGAGACATCATCTTGAGTTCTAAACCTTGTTGGTTTAACAATTTTCCTTATCACCATGTTCCTAGCTAGATTGTAAACTGAAAGATCACTTTGACTTGAACTAGTACAGGGTTCCTGATCAATATGATTGTCTTCATGTGGCTGTTGACTCTTATTGTTCTCCACCTCAATTTGAACATGTGGACAATGTTTGTCTTTTTCTGACCTTTTTACCCGTACAACATCCTTGTACATTACATCTTCTTAAAGGCTAGAACATCACTACTAACAAAAGCCTTTATACTGCCTTCATCTAATCTCCACAATCTATGCCCCATCACACCTTTAGGATAGCCAAAAATTATACACCTTTGAGCTCTTGGTTCCAAGTTTCCTTGAATTACGTGGGCATAAGCAAGAGAACCAAACACCCTTAAATCTTCATATTCTAGTTTACTTCTTGACCACATCTCCATTGGGGTTATCATATTGATTGCAGATGAAGAAAATTTGTTAATCAAGTAGGCAGCTGTTGTGACAGCTTCTGCCCAAATTTCTTGGGCATTCCAGCACTAATTAGCATACTTCTTACCTTGTTCAAGAGAGTTCTATTCATCATCTCTGCCAATCCATTTTGTTGAGGAGTTCCTGGTACTGTAAGGTGCCTTCCAACTCCACCTTGTTTGCAAAGTTGATTGAACTGAAAAGTACAAAACTCTAGTCCATTATCAGTTCTCAACTTCTTCAATCCTTTTCCTATTTGATTCTCTACCAGTTTCTTCCACTAAATAAACTTTTTAAATGCTTCATACTCGTGTTTCAACACATATACCCATACTCTTCTTGACTAGTCATCAATGATTGACAAGAATAATGAGCACCTCCTAATGACATTGTCTTAGTAGGCCCCCAAAGATCAGAATGTACATAGTCCAAAATACCCCTAGTCACATGTTTTCCCTTTGAGAACTTAACCTTGTGAGATTTTCCCATTACACAACTCTCACAAAAACCAGCGTTTCTCTCTACAAATTCACCAATTAACTTTTTGTTTCTTAAGTTCTACTAGACCTTGGTCACTTATGTGTCTAAGTCTTTTATGCCACAACTCAACTTCCATATTTTTATTAGACTAGTACGTTAGCTTCTCGAGTAATAACACTACCATCTAGTTTATAAAGTGTTATTCTCATTTCTTGTCCTAGTTAACATGACCGCTGACCCTTTTACAATCTTGGCCTTACCATTCTTTAAACTGACTGTGTACCCATTCTTTTCAAAAGTCCCAAGAGACAGTAAGTATCTCTTCAAGTCTGGTATGTATCTCACCTAATCAATTTGTACCTCAATTCCATTATCCAACTTAATAACGATAGATCCAATACGTAGTATCTTACACGGTTTATCATCTCCCAATTAGACAATTCCTATAACTTTCATTACCATGTTCTTTAAGAACTCTTTTCTAAAAGTCATATGAAATGAGTAGCCTGAATCCACTATTAACTTTTCAATACCAGATACAGTTGAGACCACCAGAACATCAGAGCTTTCTAATCCATCTTGAGAAGATTCAAGAGAGTTGACAACTTGTGCTTTGGACTGTCCATTATCATACTTCTTCTTTTTGAATTTGTCTAGACATTCTATCTTCAGGAGCTTTTCTGAATTGCAGATAAACACCTCCTCTTGAATTTTGACTTAGATCTTTATTGATTCTTGCCTTTTCAAAATCTCTGTTCAGCCTATCCCCTCATAAACAATCCATCACCATTTTCTTCCTTCACATCTGATCTTTTCTTCAATTCTTTAGAATTCAGAGCAGCTAATACTTCTTCCATAGTTAAAGTATCCCTTCCATACATATGAGTGTCCACAAAGTGTTCAAACGTATGAGGAAGAGATTGGAGGAATATAATGGCTTGATCTTCATCATCAAGAGTCACTTCTATGTTTTCATGATCAAGAATGAGTTTGTTAAGCTCATTTGTATGATATTCAAGAGCTTTGCTAGAAGCCATATGAAACGTATACAGTCTTTTCTTCAAATAAAGTCTATTTGCAAGAGATTCTTCATGTATAATGATTCCAACTTAGAGCAAACTCCTGCAGCAGTTGTTTATTTAGAAACCTCTCTCAACACACAATCACCAAGGCTCAAGATTATGGCACTCTGTGCTTTTTCATCATATCCTTCTTCTCTTTCTCTGACAATTTTTGAGGTAAATGATTCTCACCCTTCATGGCATCTACAACACCCCAATGCACCAGCAAGGCCCTCATCTTCAATCTCCATAGACTGAAATCATTCCATCCATCAAACTTCTCAAGTTGAAACTTCGTAGACCCCATTGTTATCACTTGAATTGATCTCCCCTGTTTCTGTAACGAGCCAAGAAACTGGCTCTGATACCAATTGTTAAAGAATAATAACACCCATAAACCAAACAATCAACGCAAATTTCTTATTCATGAATTAAAAACAAATTGAATACAAATAAAGGAATTATTGACTCAAAGATCATGAGCTTATATACTAATCAAGCCCTAATCCCCTAATTAAACCGTTAAAAGAAATAACTTCTTACACTATCAACCCTACAACTTTCTGACTTAGACATTATCACCCCTTGAGTTTTACACATTCAATCCTCCAGCTTACAAGACTTTATTAACTCCCTTTCAAAAACTATAAAACGAACCCGATTGACTTACTTTCACCATTTCATTACAAAAAATAGATGTAAAATGACATTTATGCCCTCACGTGCCCTTCACATGATGTAAACTTAATGAGAAAAAACAACCAGGTTTGGCATAACGGACGAAAGATGCAAGGTTATACAACATAATGGATGATTCTCGTCAATTTTAAAGTTAAAGGGAAACTACTGAAAAACGTTGTAAACATAGATGTCACACCCTGCCAAGGCGAAAACACGGGGATGTGATTTGAAAGGTTTTCAAGCACAACCTTCGAGCAACACATAAGATATAATTTAAAACGATACCATCAAAAGATAACCATTGTCATACATAATCAAGAAAAATATATTATTGTCTGAAAATCATTTATCAAATACCGAAACATGACATGACCAACATTATTGAATTTCAACCGGTGATGGTACCACAACGTGCATGCTTAAACCTCTCTCCCAAGTCCTAGCTCCTCATGATTAATTACCTGAAAAACATTGCATAAAAGAATCGTCAACATAATGTCGGTGAGTTCACATGTTTTTAGTGCACTATGTAAAGTGCTTGTGAAATTCGTTTATGACTAATCCAAAGCTAGCTAAGCAAATGATTACTATGCAAACCATGAGTCCCATAACAAAACCTCTTGACTATTGTGCCTCGTGCATTGTACAAGAAAGACAACGTATGTATAGTAGAATATTAACACTCTCTTGTATGTAACCGGTTAGAGCGACTAACCAAGAGTGGGGGTGTCAACCCAATAGATCTATTTAAGTGTTCCATAGCTATTGTTAGCTAATGGGTACAGTGTAAATGTAAGTACGAGGACTGTTGAGCTCATGAACCGAATATCTTATGTTCCACATGGTAAGTCATGATAGAATATCACTCAAAATGTAATGTAATGTAATGTACTGGAAATGTAGCATGTTTATCCCCTAAAAGTGTAAAATAGTAAAATGGGGCAGTGAAACTCACCTGATGACTGGATGTGTGGTCTAGTAATGTGGAGAAATGAGATAACTATCGTCCTGACAGTAAGTGCCCTATGATTATTAAGGACATAGTGAGTTGTATGTTCTTTGTTGTTTACCATACAAGTTGTTCACCCGACTTGTGGAACCTTGAGTCATGTATATGTGGGCCATTGTTCATGCACATGCCAACTATTACATATTTTATATGTGCTTTGCAAAGTGTATAGTTTCGTGAATCCCGAGAGTTTTGTTGTAAAAAAAATGCATTCATTGTTAACTAAAACGGGGCCCCACACGTCATTATGGGTGATGTAATTTTTCAAATCAAACATGTGTGGTGGATCTTAGAAATACAAGTGTTTTAATATGTTTGTAATATTATAATGTTAAGACTAGAAATAACATATGTTTAAATCATTCTAGCATATGTTTTGCAACATAGCCGAAACTTTGATATAATATGTGATCTGAAATCCGAATCGTGTATGGCATGTTCGACTACCATGGACTTGTATGAGGTTCCATATGGACAGATAAACATGTTGGCCTTTCATACTATCAAAATTTTGTGTATAATTATGGTTTAAAGACGAGTTGTATTAAGTGTGTCTAATCATTTTGCTTAGTTTCAAAACTAGATTTTCTTGCCATTTATCATGTCCATGTATCCGCATACTTGTTTGGCCTAGTGAGTGTAATATACCTAGGGCTGATCCATTTCGTGTGTGCCACTTATGTATGTGTGCGAGTGTATAAATTAACCATGTGATAAGTTTTGTAAACAAAGATCAATATATTGAAAGTTTGTGACCTTATAATACTATATTTGTTTTATGTTAGGCCGATTATACAAGATCAAAGGGGCTTTGGGTCGGGTTTTGTCATCAGAGCCGATTAATATTAAGAGGTTCAAGAGGAGTTTTGATCACAAACAAAAGAAACGAAGATGGTGGTACATAATCTTGCATTGGGGAGTGTTCTTGGGGTGGTTTAAATTGATTAGGGTTTTGAAAGGAAGAAGAGGAATAAGATCAATTTGGGGATGATTTTACAGACTTGGGGTGGTTTAAATAGGGTTGGGATTAAAAACATACGAATTGACAAAAATGCTCTTCACTTAACAGACAAATTGACAAAAATGCCCCTAATTAACTGACTGAGACTAGCGGTGTTAACGAGTTCGATGAAACGAGCAAGTATTTGAAAACCTTTGGATCCAGATGAGAAAAAAATAAACTTTTTGATGAAACTAGCAAAAAGTGCCAATCTCAGGGACGAAAATGGCATTTAACTCTAAAAATAATTAAATTACCCAAAAATTAGTTCTTATTTTTATTTTTCTGATATATATTTGAAGTTTCTATTCGTAGAAAAATGGTATAGTTTTCCTTCTTCAAGAGAAGAATAAAGCGAAGTTCAAGCAAATGACTTAAAGCCTGTAAGGTGAATCTGTTCTTATAACTTAAAAGCTAGTAAAAGAGTGTTAAAAAGGTTTTTTGTGTTTGGCACCCCTTTTTTACTTCAAAAATATTTTTATATATACATCAACCTTTTTCTTCGGTCCTAAGAAAAACTTAGAAGCTTGAAGTGGTCAAATAAAGAACAAAGTGAAATTTAGAAAGCCATAGATTCTTGCAGAAAGAAATATAGGAGTGCCTCCATGGGGAAGGCTAATTAAATCTCATTCAATGTTCAGGACAGCTAATATGTGAGAATATTGGAAAGGGAATTCAAAAGTAATACAATGTAAGGCGTAACTCGTCTAAAGGAATTGAACCATTTATAGAACTATATATTCGTATGGTCACATTTCAATTTAGCGATGTTAAAGAGCAAACAATAGCACATGTTACACAAACTTGCTTTGCAAGACCATTGAGTTTGAGTGGATGAACATATGCCAAAACGTTTAACCACCTCCAAGATAACATTAAAAACAAATATTCAGAGCGCATTAAACAGACACGATTATTCAATAACTTTAGTATGCATTTTGATCATGTCGTAACAATAGGGTATTCTTGTTTAACGGATCGTCTTATATATTAAGCATAGTGAGGTAGTTGATATATAAGATGGAGTACAATGCCTAGCTAACTGCCTAACATATAACTACTTAAGGTTTATATGACACCTCCGACGTATACAACATTTAACCAATGCGTTTTGGAGAGATACTGGATAACAACGAATGTCACATCTCATGTATCAGTAGATCATCAATGCGTTTTGGGCTAAATGGTCGTGGATAAGAATAGAACTTAACAATTAGACGCACACGAATGGGAAAAACCAATGGATGGATGACCTCCAGATCAGAAGTTTTCACTCTGACAACTAAAGACAGTTCATTGAGTTCTTAATCATAAGCAAATTAGCACGTATACACTATTAGTTTGTATGAAAAGCCATGATATCACAACTTCACACAAAACCAATTGGAATAACCTTACACATTTACGCTTATCGTTTTCCAAAATGGGATTGGGTTCCACCAAAGATAGTCCCAGGTTTTGTGAAAAGGGTGGATGTTGTTCTTTTCCATCTTGTCTTGTTAGCTTTGGTTATTAATCAGTGATTGTGCTTTGTTATTTAGCTTTCCAAGATGCAAAGTATTAGTGGACATGGAAAATAAATTATTTTAACAAGAGAATCTTTCCTTTATAGCCAACATTTGGTAGTACAAATCTAGTCTACGGACTATTGGAAAAGAGATGTAATGTTCGTTTGAATATATGGAACATAAAGCTAGGGAAAGCGTGTGTTTGGTACTGTAACAATAGTAATAATGAACACTTAATAGTTAGCTCTTTGTTGATCTTCTTGGGTGTCACTGTCTTCCTTGTTTATTTCTAGGCTTCATGAAATTTAGACATCTACATATTATGGTTTCTTTCTTTCTTTTTTTTTTTTTTTTTAATTCAGCAGGTGGTGCAAACGTAACGATTAGTAAAACAAATCTCTAAGTTATTAAGTAAAATGTTTTAAATGCGTGTTGTGCCCAAGCAACATTAACAATGCTACACAACAGTGTATATGTTCCCACAAATATAATCAACATGTTAAAAGTAAATCTTGAAAGTAAACTGATTAATTAGAAAGTTCCAGCTTATTTTGATGAACTGATTATTTTGATGGTGCTCCAATCCGACATTAGAACCATGTAGTTTCAAAATCAAATTACATTCATTGAAAGATATACATTATTGTGTAACAATAATCTACTAATCGTGGATTGTAATTATTTAACTTTCTTGCCTCCAATTTTAAATCTTTCATAATAAATTATGGACTTCATTTACTACTCTTTACTGCTATTATGAAATGTATTTTAAAATTTTGGCAAACAAATTAAGTTAACAACTAGGACCTAGGATAGTATATTTAGTGTATGTTCTTACAAAATATAACTTGATTTTGAACTAAAATGGGTTTTAATGTTGGATTGGAGTACCAAGGAAAAAAGAAACTGAAAATAAATCGGTTTTCTTTCCTTTTTCTTTTTGTGTGTGTTTGATGCTCCAATCCAAGATTAGAATTTAACTCATTTTAACTCATTTGTTTTCAAAATCGAGTTATATTTATGGGAACTTGTCTTAGGTAAACAAGCGGTTATTGGAAAAACCGCTTTACCACTATGGCCAAGCGCCCAAGGCATTATAGCCTAGTGACATCTTGGTGGTGAGATAAGACTTAGGGGCCATAAGGTCCTGGGTTCGAATCTCACAAAGGGGGTTTTCTCATAATTATGAGTTTCCTCCTGAATTGGTGACTTGGTGGTGGAATATGATCGCGTGGCAACATTGGTGACACGATGATACTCCAGTGTTCCGTGAGTGATTCCAATTTGTTGGCCGTTCAAAAAAAAAAAAAACTATGGCCAAGCAAAGTTAACAAGTAGGTCGAATGAGATATAGCATAAAAACTGCTAAAAAATATTGCATACATCCTACAAATATAACCCGGTTCCAAAAGTAAATGGGTTGTAATATTTGATTGGTTCTGTTTTTCCTATATAAAAATATATGGAAACCAAATTAACAACTAGAAACTTGCATTAGTGAAAGAATGTAAGTCCAATATTTTATAAAGAACTTATGTTTCCAAGACAAATTGATACATGAGAAATTCAAGAGCATGGTAACCTAAAATAAAGTATTTACATGAAATACGAAGGAAAAGGGAATAATTACTTGCTGTAGAGAAAAAGGAAATGGCATAGAATATCTATAATGAATGTTACAAGTTGGCCACTTAGGGACTATGAAAGTCGGATTATATCACTAATCCTCTCACTTATATTCAATCTTCTCCGCTAGTATTTATATCTACTCTACAATATGGTCGTTAAAGTAATGATTGTTTATGTAAGCTAGCATTCATCTTACTTAACTAATTGGATTTAAACATGAATAGCGTTTGTTCTTTTTTACGTCTAAATACCATTCAATCAACTTACACCTACACTTGTAAGGATTTAAACTAACATCATATTGTGTGGTTAAACATTAATGCCACTAAACCATAAAGCCATGACTCTACACTATTCCGCGAAGTTCTATTAAACAACGTAAAAAGTTTGGTTTCTTAAGAGGGCTTGAACCAAAAGTCAAACGCTATTTCAAAAGTTTGTAATGATTCTGACCTAATGATATAATTACAATAACTACAAATAGGTTTTTACGATATCAAAAAGTTAGGGGTTGTTTGTTTACCTTTTAATCTTTCATTAACAGACTACCTCTGAATCGGTCGGAGGTAAGTGTACTTGGCTCACCAAAACACAACCTCTAGTGATTTCATTCAGCTCTTAACCATTCAGCAAAAAAATGTTTAATGAAAAATTGATACTCATATACCCTATCCTGCCCTAAGCAAAAAATACATCAGGACCTCCTGTCCCCTTTCACTATATTTCCCCTGCAGCCACGGTAATCCCCCACCACTAGAACCCCCTACTCCTCACGTCCCTCTACGACCCCCACCCACCGGTAAGGTTTATTAGACCGAAATCTTTGTTACCCCAACCTGTTTCCAACTTTTTATTTGGTTGATTGTTTAAGATAGGGCTTGGTGTTCAAGTTTGGGTTTATTTTATTACTAAATTCTTTGTTTATTTTTATGTTGATGGTTCAAGATGTGTTTTCCAGTTTTTTGTTGATTAATTGGTCACTCAAAGAATACAAGTTTACATATTCTCATTCAGTGTAATAAAAGTGTAGTAGGTTTTGATTCTATAAAAGCTATTTATGTAAGTGTGCCTTATAGGAGTTGCAACATTTTTGTTTATCAAGTTGGGATTGAGCTTGTTACTATTTGCTTGATCTTTACTACTTGTTGGATCTTTGTAGCTTATAATTGATGGATATTTGAATCAGGCCCATCCCTGATAATTCAGGTGCCCGGTCCAAGTTGTGAAAAATGTGCCCCTAGCCTTAGGCCTTAACGTAAACTATTTCTTTAATCGATGATTAAAGTAATATCAATAAGCATATCAATGACAAAAGCATAGTATTACAATAAGTTAATGACATATCGTAATAAGCGAATAGCTAACCGAGGATGAGTGAAGCTCTCCTAACATTTTTGGTAGCAAATTGATGGATCAACTCTTCACAATTTATATGTATCAATGGCATTCGATGTGTGTGGCTATCCATCAAAATAGATTAAAGATGTCAGATCTCCACTACAATCATGCTTACATGTTAAACTAAATTTAATAAACTTTTTTCAAGAATAACCAACTTAATTTAATCACGTTTTGTATTTGATTCACAACTTTCTATAGCAATAAAGTAAATGATTAAATCAATATACAATAAAACTTTCCTAACAAAATATTCACCTTGGTGGTCATCCTTCTTTGATCAGAGCGTGGTTGCCTCCTTTTTTTATCAGAACGTGGTTGCCTCTGTTTTGATCATTCCCCGTGTTTATAAAAAATATAAAAAACTTGAAAAAAATGTGCCCTTCTAGAACTTAAGCCTGTGTGCCCTTCTAGAACTTGGGCCTAGGCTAGGAGTCCTCTCTACCATTAATAGGCCAGCCCTGATTTGAATAAGTTCTTCAATTCAATATGTGTTAGTTTGCGATAATTTAATAGCTAATTAATTAGCTCCTTTCCTCTTATAACCATCATCTCTTTGTAAATTACACAAGGCTTCTATGGTTTATAGGTTAATCTTTAATAAAATTACACGTTACAAAATGAAAATTATATAACCTAAACTTTTGGATAAGTTGTTAGAGTTGGTATATCATATGATATAGATAACCAATTTTTTTATCAAATGATGTAGAAAGCAATCTCATGTGGCCCAGTTTGTTAAGACGCTTTACCTTTTGTTGGTTCTAGTTGTTTTGTACCTAGTTGATGATTGGACTTATCATTTACATATGGTTTTGGGTAGCTATATGCGCTATTGAATGAGGTTTTTTAAAATCAATAATTTAGGAACTAATATCCAAAGAAATAGCACAAAAAAGATTAGAAATTGTTGGAAGCAAGAAGGTTTTGAAAAAACATTTCTTGAAGCATGTGTTCATGAAATGACATTTCACCCAACGTGGACGTGAAAGAAGCACTCTTAAACAAATGTCATGAAAAAATGTAGCTGAAAACTGAAAACAAAACACAATTTTATAACGGAACAATGTCAAGTGAAGAACCGCTATGATTATCTAAAAGGCAAAATTGCTGCTTGATTAAAAAAACAAAACTGGGAATGTCTACAATCCGTAAAAAAGTCAATTTAACTTGTCAGAAGAAGAATGGCAAATTGGGATGAAGGTATTTGTTTTATTAGTGATATATTTCAATAATGTTATAGTATTTTATAAATTTTTTCACACTGTCAAACAAGTACGTAGAAGCTTTGATAAGTGTACCACTTTCTTATCTTGAGCTTTTTATTCAAATGTTTTAGGAATCTACTTCAAATGGGTTTGATAGTTGGGGGCCAACTGCTATGCTTCCTCATCTCTCTGAGGAAGTGTATGACCACAATTTAAATGATATTGAAGATATCAAACGCCCTCATGTGGAATTCCCAAATTAAGATGTTAATGAGGAGTCAAACGTTCGGTAAAAAAAGAGGGGAGACACGAAAACAAATGCAACACTAGAGTAAACGCTAATAGAAGTTGGTGAAGATGTTATGTCACACCCGGCTCGGAAGGGCTAGACGAAATTACACGTTGATACAACACATCACGCAATGCAAGCAAACAGCAGAAGCAACATAAAATAACTAAAATTTCAAAAAAAATTTACAATCTTCGCACATTAATAATAACTAACCATATATAGTATAATATCTAATCTCCAAAACATATTTCTTTTGTTTGAGTCTAAGGTTTCCTTCTTAGCTTTTGCTTTGTCCACCGGTGTGACTCCGATTCGTATTTCACATTCCGTGTATCTCCAAAGTAGGTACGTGGATACATGCTTAAAATGGTTTTGTCAACAATAATGTTGGTGATTTCATGTGTTTCGTTAATTAGGTGCCCGATAGCAAGTTTAATATTGGTTTTAATAATTGTTTACAATTAAAATGTTATGGTGTCAATTAAATAAACCGGCCAACACAATCCTGCACCTAGAGTCATGCCTACCGTGCCTAGATGTTACAACATAACTTATACCCATTATTGTTATAGGTTCTAACTTTTGCTCTGCAACACAAGTTCCCAACATAAAATATATGCCACAACGACCCATCGGTCTCAGTGGGGGTTTCCAGGTAATAGGCCGAACCACTATAGTAGTACTACCCACATATTGATTCGGCTCTATCCTAGAGTTAACGAGGGCCAAGTGTATATACATGCAGACAATTTGTGCTCATTTAAAAAAACACCATAAGTTTTATAAATAATGTGAAGCATGTATCCACCCCAAAAAGTAAAAAAGGGGAGTTCACGAAACTTAGTTGGTCGGCAATGCATAAAATGTAAGTATAGTATACGGGGTGTCTTTTATCGCGTTTTGGTATTCTCCTGGTCGGGCCATACGGGGAGTCTTTTAGAGGTTAAGAAAAATATGCCACAAGGTGGTGGAGGGGGTAATGACGATCAAGTAGGTAATGATCAGGTTGGTCAAGGAGCTCAAGGGAATCTCCCTAGGCCTTCATCTACTCGTACACATTGTTGAAACATCTGCAGCTACTGAACCAAAAACCTCTGTGACTGTTTCTGTAGAACCAAAATCTACAGCTGCTACTGCAAGTACTATTCAAGCTTAATCGTCTAGTTCTAGAAGAAGAGATCTGGGAAAAGGAGTTAAATCTATGCCCGTATTCTTCAGCAGTGCAGATATTCTAGTTACGGAATAAGCAGGTGATGATAGTGACAGTGATAAAACTAAGGATGAAGATCCCAATGCTATTTGTAGTAAAGTGATGAAGGAAAACATTTCTTTTAAAAAAACAATGTAAACTTGAGCTCCTACAAGAACGCGAGGCTTTAAGAAAAGAAAAAGAGGAAAGGGTTGATCTAGAGTTCTTGATAGATCTGGAGGAACCGGAAGATCCTGCACCTTTAAAGTGTGAAAACCGACAAATTCCGTACAATAATTAATGTGATTCTAATCATGTTTTCGAAGTAATTAACATGATTTAAGGTTTATTATGGTTAGTTGAGCCGTTACGAGTCCTACGATGTCCTCCTCAAAGTTCGTAGAAGCCTTGATAACTTTAAAGAAAGACTTCGCGTATTTAACGTTAACGAACTGACATCAGTAAAAATTTGTCAAACTGGACTAACATAAGGTCATCCTATGTAAATACGACTCGTATTTGCTATTAAAGCGATCGAATGTGAAATTTGCTTAAGCGATCGAATGTGAAATTGGAGAACGTGAAGTGTAACTAACACGGGAATCGGCGTTAAAATGCGTGGTTTTAACCGCTATCGAACTTTTGGAATAATTATTTATTTTAAATAATGTCATTTATTAAGTTTCAAAAGTAAACAAATCGTTATAATGAAGGAAATCGCGACCGAATCAATTAACGCGATTTAAACGCGTGTTTTGAAAGCACGCGTCAGACGACAAAAATAATAATTAAATTTCTCGGTTTAGTGTTGGTTCAGATTGTGGTTCAGATGGAGAGGGCGACGGTTGGTGGTGGCTACAAGGTTGGTGGTCACATTTGGTGGGTCTGGAAGACGTACGTCGTTGGTGGTGATGGGTTAGGTGGCTGGAGATTGTGGTTGTACCGTTGTTGGTCACGGGTCGGTGAGGTGCTGGTTGTTTCCGGTGGTGGTTGTGTTCGGAGGTGGCTCGGTTTGGTTGTGGTTCAGGTTATCGGTGGTGGCTGAGGTGGTTTCATGGTGGATCTGTCGGGTCAGGTGGTGTTTGGAGGTAGTTAGCGACTTGGTTGTTTGTGTGGTGATAGTTAGTGGTTGTGACGGTCGTTTATGGTAGATCTGGTGGTTCCCAGACCCGGTCAGTGCGTCAACGAAGATGGGTCTACGTGGCGAAACACGCGTTTAAACATTCGGTATACTTAATAAACTCTTGTTTATTTTGGTTGGTTATATTTATAAAGCGTAAATATGAACAGTGTTAACTCGCGAACGAACCGAAAATATATATTTGTAACGACAAATCTAAATCGTAGTTTGTTAATGAAGTGTGACTTTGTGTTGTTGGACTATATAGTTTTATAAATATAAGTTTAAATTATATAATCGTCGAAACGTATAAGTCTCGTTTAATTTGGAAATGCGGATAAATTGATTGTTGATTTGGAATTGGATGTTGATATTGGGATATTGTAGACATCTTGTGTTGTCTGGTTTGTACAAAAACAGAGAAAACTCTAACAATTTTTTTATAGAATCCAAAGCGCAATAAATATGATATTGTTACGTATTTTTGTAAACAACTTCCCACGTGTTTGGACATGCGTATTTGTAAGAATTCGAAGCGTTTCGACATATACTTATTTGTAATAATAATGTTAAACTTAGGACAACATTTTCAATACAAGTAAATAGTATTTAGTCAGCATTAAATGTGTCGATTTTCAAAGGTTTTCGGTACCTAAACATTAATTTTGTTCGAATTTCAATGATGTGAATATTCGATTTATGTGGGAATGATTTTATGAAGGTTAATATTATGAAATCTTTAAAACACTCGTATTTGGGGAAATACGGTAACAATTTATCAATCGATTTTAATAACTATATTTATGTTTCCCCAAATCGTATCTTTCTAAAAGTAATTATGCAAGACAAAAACGTTTATCCCGATTACGAGAAGAGCTACGGCTCGGGATGAGTATACGTTTTGTGGTATTAGTCCAATGGGGTTACACACTGTCACACCCCGCCAAGGCGAAAACACGGGGATGTGACGATCAAAAGGTTTTCAAGCACAAGGTTCAAGCAACACCCATTTTATTTAAATAGTACCACCGTAAGAGATGGATATTGTTATTTATTTAAAACATCACCATAGAGTTAACAAAAGAGAATATTGTTTAGTACTGTTTAAACAACATGGGATTGACAAAGGAAACCCATCCAAGTGGTAACACGCAGTGCTTGCTCGAACCCTTCCCTCAAATCTCTGTGGCCCTCCATCTAGTTACCTGAAAAACATGCATAACGAGTTTTGTCAACAATAATGTTGGTGAGTTCATGGGTTTGATTGTAACAAGTAAAACCAATGTGTAATTCGTGTATGACCAATCATAAGCTAGCTAGGCAAATGATCATTGTGCAAACCATAAGTCCCATAACCAAACCTCTTGACTGTTGTGCCTCGCGCATTGTACACTAAAGACAATGTATGAATAGTAGAATACTAACACTCTTTTGTATGTAACCGGTTAGAGTGACTAACCAAGAGTGGGGGTGTTAACCCAATAGATCTATTAAAGTGTTCTATGGCTAATGTTTAGCTAATGGTTACAGTGACCGTTGTACGAGGACTAGTGAGCTCATGAACCAATATGTCTCATGTTCCACATTGTAGCCATGATAGAATGTACACACACTTGAAAATGACACAAGTATTGATGCATGTATTTACCCCGAAAAGTAAAATAGTAAAATGGGTCCATGAAAACTCACCTGATAGGGATGTACGTAGTGTAGTAAGGCCGAATTCGGTAGCAACTATCGTCCGGACAGTAAATGCCCTATGATCATCATGGATATGATAAGTTGTTGTTTATCATACAAGTAGTTTACCCGACAATTGTAGACCCAAGTATGTGGGCCGGGACTTTGTGTATGTAATGACTCTTAGTGTTTCGTGTTGGAAAAGTCCGGTATTTACTAGATTGGCACTGATTGTAACCAAAATGGGCCCCTTTTGTGTGGTCACGTCCAAGTGGTTCCCAATTTATCATGTGTGATCGACTTGTGAGAAAATAAGTGCTTGAATATACGTTTTAACCATCATAACACACTAGAATGTGTTAACATGTGTTTGTTTGACTCTAACATGTGTTATCACATTGTAGCCGAAGCTAACTTGTACCATAGCTTCAAAAGTTACTCGTTTATGGATTGAAATTGACTAATTCTAGAATGATAAACATGGCCGAAGCCTTTCAATGTGCCAAGGTGTATGTTTAGTCGAAATCCGATTATAGTTTCCTTTACAAACACCTTAGTTTTCAAGTGTTCTAAACTATAAGCTTTGTTAAATAAAAACCGGTTCATAGTGTGATAAATCAAGTCGTGTTTGATGTTATAGCTTTGTTGGAGTTTAGGGATGTTTCTTTCTAGCCGATTAGTATTATAAAGAGGTGTAAAAACTTGTTAACCATTATTGAACTTTGTTAACTATACAAGCAGTGGCTTAGTTTAAGGACATGATCATCACATTATAGCGTTAAGCCATGTAGAATGAGATCAAGAAGGGACTTGGGGTCGGGTGTATTATCAAACCGAATGAAAGAAATGGATTGTACTAAGCTCGGGAAATGATAACTTACCTACCTGGATGCGAGATTAGTTGCCGAGATAAGAAGCTTTCCAAGCTCTTGGAGTCTTGTTCTTGATATGGATCGGCCGAGAGGAATTGATGGAGAGTAAGAGGAGTGTATTAGTGAGGTAGTGGTGCAAGATTTGTGGTTGGATCCCAAGCCCTTTTATAGGCCGTTTGGGTTGAAGACAAACAAAAGAATGGGTGTTGTTCTTACATGGGTTTGTGTGGTTTTGAAGTGTTTTATTCCTCATTTGGTGAAAAGCATGCTCTT
Source organism: Ambrosia x helenae (assembly GCA_030844895.1). Lineage (NCBI taxonomy): Eukaryota > Viridiplantae > Streptophyta > Magnoliopsida > Asterales > Asteraceae > Ambrosia > Ambrosia x helenae. Next base: position 52,615 of record JAUTDX010001292.1, on the reverse strand, counting down.
GCTACTTAGGGGCTAGGCCGATGGGTTAGACGAAGCAAAGAGGGGGGTGTTGACTTTATTAGAAGTGTGTTAAGGTTTGGAAGGTATCCATTTTGGTGTAAGGGTGTGATAAGTCAACTCATTCTTCTTTCCTTCCTTCATGTGGGCGATTTCCTAGGATTGGTATATGTAGAAGGTGGTTAGCTAGGAAGATTACATTCTAGGTTTGTCTTGTTTCCCTCTTTGGTGATAGTTTACAACTAAGCATAAGGCATGTGCTTCCTTGGAGTCTTCGGCCAATCTAGGACAAGGGAGTAGGAGTGTAGCATGGTTTTGAAAGTGATGGATCACACCTAGATTGTTTTCCACAAGTTCCAAGAAGTATGATGTTAGCCAATAATCCATCTACACAATGACTCCTTGGGAATGTTCTTGCGGCCACCACCATACATGAGGGTGTGTCTTTTGATGGTGACATCTCATTCCTTGTCTTATGTTAGAATGTGATAGTTCCAAGAACCCTTATTGTCATGTTAACTAGAATGGTAGGCTTGTAGGTTTACTATTGGCTGCAAATTGTGGAGTAAGAGGAAAAGGATGTTTGTTTCTAGTGTATAGGTGGATTGACTAGTGTTATAGGTGTGTGGTTATTTCTATTTTGGTGAAACTTGATAAAAGCAACACATGCTTCTTTGTTCTATGGTTTTGGGCCGTAGGTACTAGTCAAGGGGCAAGAGTAGTTTAAGCATGGTGTGTTTATATGGTGATGTATGTGAGGTATCGTGTGTATGTATGTTCATGTACATATGAGTATAGCTTGTGTAGTTCTAAGACAAATAGCTTGGCTATGATCCAAGACTTTAAATATTGTGTTAATTAATCGGCCCATTTATGTTAATAGTATTGTAATTGTACATTGTGTCCATTAAGTAGCCTCTAGTTGCCCTTTTGTATAGGAATATCATCGGGTCTCACAATGGTAAGAGTTAGTTAAGTTCTATGCCTCTTGATGATGACCTTAACATGTATTTTGTGCATCTTAACATAATTATTTGTTTTCATGTTCATGTGTTAAAGAGAGAGGTTACCACATATTAGGGTATAGTATCCTTTTTGAATGCTTGTTTGGTGATTGTCTGGGTGTTGTATGACTAACCAAGAGCCCTATGTTGAGTTTTCTGATTAACTCTTGCTTCACTAGGCTGTGGGGGGGGTATAGTGTATGCAAACTGTCTAAATATGCACATATAGTAAGTCAATAAATGAATTATGCACGGATGTTGACGTGGTTCGTTGACTGTTGTCACACACACGAATAGAAACAGGTGCGCAACTTAGGTACAATGTCGTATGTTAACACAGGGATTATGATAAGTCACCATCGGTTCGTCGAGTTTCACAACCCTTTTTACTGTTTTTGTCTTGGGGGAAAGATATGTTTTGCCAAATGTTATTACATGTCAAAATGTTTTTAAATGTTAAAACGTGATAAGTGGCATGATGAGTACATGGGTTTGTTGTTTTACACCACTCGGGGTGAGTCATCGCTACTGTAACCATTTACTCGTATGCTGTGTGTTTGTTGAAATCGAGAACCGAAGGAAGATTTGGATTGCGCTATTGGTGGCTGACAAGGCCCACCCCTAATCGATAGCGTCGATTATGCAACTGTGTATGCCAGGGGTGCACGTATTCTGAACTAAGTTGTTATTTACCAAGAAACAAATTATGCTCCCGAGGCATTTATTAGTCTTCATTTGGTTATGGGCTCAAGGGATTGCTCGTCATAGTTTGTAGGAGTTGGCTACTCTTTACAAAGGTCACTACTAGTATTTGTTCCGCACATGTTGTTAAAATGTTTTGTTGTTATGGAACTAAAACCTGTGAACTCACCAATATTTTATATATTGACGTCTTTTTAAACATATCTTTTAGGAAAATAAGTGCTGGATAGATATATGGCTAGTACGGTGGAATTTGGATGTCGGACACTTGTCGGGGATATCATCTATCATTATCATTGGGTTGGGACATAGATGGAAATACCCCAAGTTTAAACCTTATGTTTGTTGTCTTGTGTAACGTTCAAGACAAGGTACTTATTTTCGACATCTTAATAAAAGTGATCTTTCTAATTAAATATGGTTTGTGTTAATCTTGACTTTGATGGGCTTTCGAGCGTTGCGCCACGTGTTTCCGCCATTGACGTGGTGTGACATAAAGAAAAGATCTAGAACTGAATCTTCCAAAGTTTATAAGAATCCGTTGAAGAGGAAGAAATTTCCTCAGATCCAACATTCCTAACAACCAGAAACTGTTCCTTTCATGTTATCCATCTCTCCTATTCCAACAACCACAAGTGGTGCAATATTGCAGGATCAGATTAACAATGTCGTCAGCATGTTGCATATGCAAGTAGCTCAAAATCTTGCTAATCGGCAGAAGGTAGTTAAATGTCAATAACGAGATTAACAATTCTTAGCTATCATTAATCAACTAGAGTCATGAACAAAAGATTAAAGGCTAAAGTAAAAGAAGCTTCGTTGAAGCTAAACAAAAATGAGCAAGAGATACGGCAGTTAACAGAATCTCGTGCTGAAACTGAGAATCGCCTTACTATTGTGGAGTCTGAAAACAAGAAGCTCAGAAGACACATTGATCGTCTAATGAACAAACATAAAAGACTCACTGTTGGTGATGGTGATGACGGAGATGATGATGATGATGATGAGGGTTCTGTTGATGATGATCATGAACAAGAGAAAGATAGGGAAGGAGGAGATAATGAGGAAGCTGAGGGTGGCGATAGTGTTAAGAAGAAACCCACTTTTCCATTGAGAGAGAAAAAGAGGAAGACATCTCATGACCATGGAAGTGAACCCGAAGGTGGAGCATCCACTCTAGGGGATCCTTGTGATGCTGATAAGCAATGATTCAAGGAATGTCTTGTTGTACCGTTAGAGGTGTTGTATACATTCTTTGATGATGTCGAGATCGAAGATAGTACTGGTGAAGAATATCCTGAATACGTAGATGACAACTTTTAAGCCAAGATTCCAGATATCAATGATGATCAACTGAATGAAGCTGAAAATATTTTGGAATCGAACACTAAAAAAGAACCTAATAGTTCAAAAGAGAAAAAGGCGAGAGTTAGAGCTTTGTGTGATTTTTGGTTTTTCGTCTCATCTAGAACCTCCTACTCAAGCTACGCACTTTAACAAGCAATGGAAAATGGCATGTAACATTTTAAGTTGGACGAGTCTACCTCATTGCCAAGCAGTAGCTGTTAAGTTTAAGATTGGGATTCTATATTTTGGTTTTGTTTACAAGATGAGATCTTTGCCTTACTTGTATATCCGTGATCTAGTGAGGAAGGGGCCAGTGCATACAAGATCCACACTAGACACGTTTTACAGGATTATCTGGAGGGAAAGCACATTTGGTGGGCATTCAAACCCCAATACCCCAATACTTACCAATCAAAAGAGAGAGATCCAAGAACTGGGAAATTCATCTATGTTGATGCACTATTTGTGTGGCCGTCGCTGTCGAATAGACTATGGTTGAGTCGTGTATTGTATTACATGAGATTGTGGTGATCCATAAGGGCATATTATGGATCTGATTCATATGTTAAATTAGACCAAAACATAAGGTGTTGGTTCGAACCCTACAAGGGTGGAACCTGCAGGTTCGACCTCCTTAAGGGGTCGAATGAGCCTTATGTTTTGGGACTATAAATAGCAATCTCATGTGTGTTTTTCATTTAAGATTTTGAGTTTGTGCTTTGAATGCTCTCAAGGGGGAGGTCATGCCCGACCTCCCCCAGCCACGAGATAGATGTTTATCATACTGATAACAGTGTCTGTAACCGTTTCTGATGCAATACGAATTTGTGATGACATTGTTTTTGTCGATTTCTGTCTCGTCTCACATCTTCCTACTGAAACGAGTTGTTTTCACTTAATCGATCCATGAATTTGGTTTTTAACCGGATTCTCAACTGGTATAAGAGCCGTGTTACAGATTTGAACGATCTAACAGTCGTTTGAATCAACCACAGCTCGATTTCATGATTTTCAGACGTAAAAATCAGTTTTTGTTGAAAGGTTAAAACCCTAGAAACCCTAGATTCTTAATTGAACCCAAAATCAAGTGATTTTTCCATGTTTCTATTAATTCAAGGGTTAGGTTTTCATTTCCGAACCTTTCTGTACAAGTTTCATCATCAAATTCGAAGTATTAGAGTGTTTATGGACTGATTTGTAGAAAATATTGAAGAAGAACATGTTTTTCTGCAAAAGGTCGAATGTGCAGTTGTTTCGACCCTTCGAAAGGTCGAACGAAGGATTTAGAGGTCGAATCAGCTAGATACATATTCATTTGTGTTGATAACAAAGGTCGAACAAGTTTGTGTTCTACATTCGACCTCACGACATGTCGAACGTGAGATCTTAGTTTTAGTCATGCTTAAATGAACTTGGTTCGAGCTAATCATGGTACATTCGACTTTACACAGGGGTTGAATGAAAGCTTTATTTCTACATTCGAACCCTCAGCATATAGAAAGAAAAATTGGTATTTTTAGGGGTAAAAATTTCGAAAACTTTCTATTGAATGGCAATTTTTGAAGATTTTTGGGAGAATATTGATGATGAAACGTTTTATTGTGGGGTAGTCATGAGAACCAACAGTATGATAATCAGATTCAAAAGACTATTATGGGCCTGAAAAATAGACAGATTTTATTCCGCAAGTTGTGAACAATCAACCCAGTTCCAATAAGTTTGAGGGAACTTGTTCAATGAGAAGAACGTGTTAATGCAATCTCAGTCAACACAGTTGGATTGTTTTGCACATAGTCACATTTGAGATGTTTAATTGGGTACTGGCAGTTAGACTTCTCCTGTTGGTGTGAAGGGTGATGCAAAGGTTAAGTGCAGATAGAACACGTAAATGAGTGGTGGTATCTACACGTTACGTTGAATATCTGATCGGTCAGTATGGAATCCTTCTAACAGGGGTCTTATCAGGCTGCAGGTCAGACTAGTTGGATTGCGCGTGATGTACTTGGTCAAGATGACATCCCTGGGTTCTGATGCTACGAGACTGCAGTGCATTACATTGTCGACTTCACATTGGCGTAACTAGGTGATCTGGTTGTAATTCAGCTGAGCGTGCCGGTTGAGTTCACAAATGATATACGTGGTCTAGCTGACTTCCTGCGTATTGATGCTGAGGGTCCGTAGTGCATTACTTGGTCGGTTCACGAAGGATATTGTATTTCTAACTCAATGCAATAGTGCATGTATTGAAGGGGAGACCTGTGATTTTGACTGTTGACGTGCAAGAGATTTGACGATTCGCCAGCAATGTCCAAGGGAGAGATTGTTGATGCACTATATGTGTGGCCGTCGCTGTCGAATAGACTAGGGTTGAGTCATGTATTGTATTACATGAGACTGTGGTGATCCATAAGGGCATTTTATGAATCTGATGCATATGTTAAATTAGACCAAAACATAAGGTGTTGGTTTGAACCCTACAAGGGTTGAACCTGCAGGTTCGACCTCCTTAAGGGGTCGACTGAGCCTTATGTTGTTGGACTATAAATAACAATCTCATGTGTGTTTTTCATTTAAGATTTTGAATTTTTGCTTTGAATGCTCTCAAGGGGGAGGTCATGCCCGACCTCCCCCGGCCACGAGATAGATGTTTATCCTACTGATGACAATGTCTGTAACCGTTTCTGATGCAATACGAATCTATGATGACATTGTTTTCGTCGATTTCTATCTCGTCTCATATCTTTCGTCTGAAACCGAGTTGTTTTCGCTTAATCGATCCATGAATTCGGTTTTTAACTAGATTCTCAATCTAGAAACGAAAGATCCAACCAATGAATGTGATGAAGAAGGTTCTGGTTGCTCCTATGGAACCGAATTTTGTAGACAAGCTGATGTTCTTGTATTATTATTACGTTACAACTGAGGCAGTGATTATACTAAAGAGTGAACCAAAGATCTCTAGATGTTAATGTTTCATCTCAACCAAATCCAGATAATCAGATAGTGCTATTCAAATCTTCAGAAATGGGTCCTCTTCAAATTGAAAATAAAAGAAGCTTTCTACACATGATGAAGGAAGCAATGGGAGTCAATGTAACAAATGAAGCCTTCAAGAAGATGAAGACAAAATCGAATATGCTAAGGAAACTTGATGTTGGAAAAAACCTCGTCGGAAACCAATTAATACACATTTGCTATGCAATTTTTTACGTATTTCCTAGGAAAATATGGTCTAGGAAATTTGTGATGCATTTCCTCTGCAATTTCCTAAGTATTGTGTAGCAAATTTGGTTAAAAAATTAGGATATTTATTGTCGTCATAAATGTGTAGCAATTTTGTCAAAAATTGTGACACATTTTTATCCGTAGAAAAACTTTGTAGATCATCAGTTTCTAGTAGTGATTTAAACATCATAGTTCCCTCAAATTCTTATATTAACCGTTTAGTTTGTAAAAGTGGGCATTACGATAAGAACTACTCAGAATTGAGGTAATTTTTTCAAACTTTTTTCTCTAAATTATACTTTGTTACTTGATTATTTTGCTGTATTAACTCATTAAGTATTAGATTGTATATTACTGGTTTAGTGTATATTGATAGACGACATCCAAAATTTTCTGACTTCGATGAAAAAATTCCTGCTTCATCACTATACGTTCCTATAAGCTTTTGACATGTATCATGCAATGACACAATTAAATTAGCTTTGGGTCCCAAACTTCATTGAAAATGTTTGGTGTCTATATGCCTTTAAATAATATATATGCTACAAAAAATGTAATACTAGTCAAATATGTTGCCTGGGTACGTTCCATTCTCATCACTTTAGATATTTTCTATATATTATTGAAATGGAGACATATACATGAGAAAATAGATATAATGCATATACAAATGGAGAGATATACACAAGACTGATATTCATGGTGTAGGGAAATATATAATCAAAACAAAACAAGCTATTAAATTAATTAATGCATCTCTATATTTTAAAACTAGTATATTACATTTAAAAGAGTTCGATCTTTTAATTCTTTGTTGAAAACCTGAAGCGATCATCATTAGCTTGATGCATCGACACTGTTCCATTTGTTTGTCCTGTCGTCGATATAAGCTGAAGCTTTTCTGTCAATACTAGGATCAGCCCATCTTCCGGATCTATCTTGATCACTAGGATACACTTTGTAAGCCTTCATTGGATCTTCCCAGAACTCGTCATCGTGTCCTCTTCTAGTCTTCTTCAACCTGAAGATGTTGAAGAAAGAAAAGTAATTTTTAGTCATTTCTTATATATATATATAAGCTCTATGTTTTTTGGTTTCATGGACAGGTGGTGTGTGGTATTTATATGAAGAACAAGGGAATACTAGGAGATAATCTTGACCGTTGAATCAATCGTAGGGTTGAGGTAAATTGAAGTTGTAGTTTTTCCTAGAAGTTGGTCATAGGGACGGATGCCATACTCAATTATATTTGGTGGAGTAACACATTTGTACGTAAATCACACGTTTTAGTTTTAAAGTAGTTAATTTTATTAAAAACATATAACTAGATTTTATCCCGGGAGCGTCCCGGGGTTGAAAAATATAACAATTATAATAATACTAATACTAATAGTAATAATTATTACTCTTCTAATTAAATAAATAAAAAAATAAACTTGCTATAAGGTGACACCATGTGTTGCAGTGTTGCACGATTCTTTCTCCTAACTTCTCTTGATGAAGTATACCTATGCATCTTTAGAAGAGTAAAATTCTAGTGATAGCATGGCGATTGGGCTGAATTTCAACATCGTAGATAAGAACTTGGTTTAAAAGAAAAAACATGATTAATGAATAACCTGAACACTTTGTGTGTTTTTTTTCCTGTATGAACGAAACCACACAAAAATAGTCGTTTTTTTCTCCTTTTTTATATAGCACTATGGTACTCGTTGGAAAGATAATAAAACGCTCGTTAATTTGGTGTAATTTTTTTCTTTAAAAAAATCTCGTATATAAAAGATATTAACATTTAAAAATTATGGGAGGAAACATAAGAGAGAAAATTTTAAATTTGTTTTTAAATTTTTTTTTCCTAAAATAACTCAATTTAATTTTAATAGATTATTAGGTTTTATATTATTATTTATTTATTTTTAATTTGCCACATGACACACTCAAGGAAGAGAATGCTTCTTTGAGTGCCATGTCATTAAAATTGCTTTCTTTTATTATATATATAGATATAGATTATTAAAACTATACATATGATGATGCAACTTATGTTAAACATGATGCTAAAAACGTAACCTTGTATGCATAAGGCTAGGATGTGGGTTAACATCCTCAGCCACCTCAGCTAGGTGGCGTCCCTGAACACTGCCCTTGCTCCGCCAATAATGGGTGTTATCAAGTGTCGCATCAAGCCCTTAACGGGAGCGAGAACGGAAGGAAAGGGGAGTTCACCTGCAACAACCCAATTCTCACCTCTCGCAACCCCTCTTTCACCACAATAGAACCACCACCACTGCAAACCACCGATCACCACGAGTTATCTTCTTCCTTATCTAAGAACGCTAAAAACCACTCCCTTATATGTTTGTAAAATTTGTGTTCAATTCTAACACTTATCCCTAGGACCATAGAGCTTTTGATCGAAAAGCAAAGACGAGTAGAATGGTATAATTATTATTACCTTGAATGGTGCTCCATGTCAGAGGAGTTGGTTGGAGACCGACAACACGTCGAAGGAGTTGGTCAAACTTGCTGCACATGGAACCCGTTTGTTTTCTTTAAACATGACAAAAAGGAAAAAGAGAAGAAAAAAAACTGATTAGAGAGATTTTATTCAACACTGTGCTAGTTAAGGGAGGGGGCGATGTTAAAACCCAAGGGGCTTTAAGAGTTGAATGTCTACACGGCCTTGACGTAATGTAGAAATTGCGTTGTAAAGCTCAAGGAGTTTTATTTCACACTCCTCAACCTAACTACGCAAATATATATAATTACAAACAGCATCAGCAATGCAAAGTACGTCCGCTTTCAAGGTTTGGGATTCCAATCCTTATTCCAAACCATCTACCATTGTAGGAGAGGTCCGCCAGACGTCCGGTTAGATTAAACAGACGGGTCCACACCTGCCATATGGGACACACAACACATACACACTCACGTAATATTAATTTTATTTGTAAAATTGTGGTTTGAAATGATGTGAATAGTGATGTGAAGGTTTGGAATTTCAAACCACCTTAACAATTGTGGATGACATTGTAAAAAAAAAGTGTATTAAAAATGTTTTATGATGAAATACATATGTTACGCCAATTTGAAAAAAGCAAATAGTGAAACTAAATTAAAAAGTCTTTAGAATGGTGGTTGTTTTCCGTTTATTTAAGTTGATCGATTACAATTTTTACATGATCATCTGTTTCTTGGCTGTTGATTAGCGTTGCTAATTTCTTTACACTTTACAAACTAATTGGATTTACCCGCCAGCTCCTTTGATTTATAAATAAGTAATTTAATAAACACACTTAATTATCTTTTATAAAAATACCGTAAACTAGATACTTAAGCTAACCCAAACACCTAAACAGTAAACACTTCTTTAGGTCTTTCTTTGCAGATTCATTTATTCTAACTAGGTGTTTTAACGATCGCGCGTTGCGCGATATATCTTGTGGCGCGTTGTGCCACAACCGTGCAAACAGCGGTGTAAGATGGAGGCGTAAAAGGGTGTTACGTCTATATATAATTTTAAACCTAAGATTAACAGTAGCCATGAACGGAGACGAAAATACTATACGAACGTACATGAAAAGTACGTTAAAAAAACGTATATGAACGGAGACGAAAACATCAGGTGTTGCAGAGGAACGGAAACAAAAATACTATACGAACATAGACGAACGCTACGTAAAAAAAACGTTGACGAACAGAGACGAAAGTACTATACGAATGTAGACGAAGACAACGAAAAAAAAACGTAGACGAACGGAGACGAACGTACTATACGAACGTAGACAAACGCTACGCAAAAAAATACTATACAAACGTAGACGAAAACACTATACGAACGTAGAGCAAATTGAGTTAAAGAGCGGGTGTTGCAGACGAACGTAGACGGACATTACGATAAAAAAAGAGAAATAAATTGTGTCAAAAATGGGAAAAAAAAAATAACAAAAAAATTGGTGGTCAAAAGGGGAAAAAAACAAAAATCAGGGAAAATAAAACGTAACAAAAAAGTTGGTGGCCTAAATGGGAAAAAAAGAACCTAAATAAAGGAAAAATAAATAAAATGTGGCCAAAACAGGGAAAAAAAAACCTAACCAAAATGTTGGTGGCAAAAACGTAAAAAAAAAACCTAAGGAAAAAAAAAAAAAAAGTGGGGCAAAAAAAAAAGGGCCAAAGCCCACTATTTGCAAGAGCTCTCGCATTAATATATATAGAATGTTCATGTGTGTGGCATCTCTTTCCCAACTTTGTCCATTTCTTTTTATAGGTAGCAGGAAGGCACCCCTTTTCATAAATTTCAACTGTTTCAAGTATCAAAGTAATATTTTTTTTCCTAACTTAACAAGCAAGAAATTTAGGTTGCCAACAAAGCTACAAGTAAAAAATTAACATTAGGTTTGAGTCAAACTTTGTTCAAACAAATAACGTCTCTTTATAAACTATAGATATAAATTTCTTTACGCATGTTCACTTTAAAATTGAAACATATTGATTTCAACTTTAGAATTAAATATATAGTTTCTAGCTCTTCAAAATCAAGGTTTAGTTTCAACTTATAAAATAAATGAATTTATATAAATCAGTTAAAAAAATTACATTCTCACATCGTGTCAGGTTTATTCGGTTGTTTGGCAGATGATGTCGTTGTGGCTGCAAATCCCACCAATTTATGCCTTCTCTGTGAACGTCCTGCTCCAACTTCACAAACACTCTTCCAGCTCGGAGACCAAGAAGAAAATGATACAAGCCCTCATCCTTATAGCCTGTTGGTGGCTATGGAAGCTGCGTAATGAACTCATCTTCTCAAATAGAAGACTGGATATTGCGAAACTATTGGCGAATATAAAGTGTTCAAGCTACCATTAGGTTAAGCATTGGGCAAAACTGTATGATGTTGATTGGTCTAGTTGGTGCGCTTTCAATTTTGTATAATCCTTTTGTAAGTGTCTAGCATCTTGCTAGTGTTTTAATAAAATCCGCCGTTAAAAAAAATAAATAAATTTGAGATTATCATTTTAATTCTTAATATCAAAAATTTAAAATAAACCCAAAAAAAAGAAAATCTTTTTATCGGGGACTACAAAGATCTTGGAATTGCCAATGTTAAGTAAAACAATTAATAATTTGACACCTTCTTCCTTTGAAGTACCGCCGTTAACGAATGCCACCGGCATTATTCAATTCCGTGATCTCGGACAACTCCAAGATCATCCACCTCTAAGAGCACAAGGGGTGTTACCCTTATTTTTTTTCCTTCACTGATTTTAACCAATCCGGCACTGCCACATCACTTCACTGATTCAGTTTTTTGTAGGCAGCACTCCATTAATTCATTTCACTGAAATCTTTATTTTTTTGTTTTCCTTTTTTTTAATTACCGTTTTTACTAAGAAAATGACCGTTTGAATTAAAACTACCATTTGTAAACTTAAAAAAAATAAACCGTCCCATTAAAATAAAAAAATTACAAAAACATCAACTAAAATAAAAATACAAACGACTTCATCCTACTCGTCGCCTTCATCATCCGCGTCGCCTTCGACCCAACAACGCTCCCAATGGTGCTTCGCCGCGATTTCTTCTTTATGTTTCAAAACCAACTCCAAAGATTTACCTTTGAGGTGGTCGCGTGGTTTGAATACATATTCAAGTCGTGGAAAAGGCAGTCGGCTGATAGTTGCCGCTTTCCGAAGACTTTCGTCTCTTGTCCGAATGACTGTCGGACGGTTCTTCACCTATCAACACTTGCTTTTTCCACTTGTCGTGGTCTTTTACAATCTCCCATGCCGCTTTATGATTAAAACCCGAAGGATGGCTTTTTCTGTAATCGTTCAACGCCGTTTGCATGACGTTTAGATCACTACATCCACTCCCTCGTAGGCGCTCCTATATAATTAAATAGGACCGTCAATTAAATATAATTTAGATAAATTTGTTTAAGCAAATAAAACGATAAGTTAAATATTTCATAATTGTTACCGCTTGTTGATGAAGTCCATTGAACGCATTCATTTGTGGGTTCATGGCGGTCCATTTAGAAGTAATTTGATCAACTGTTCGGGTGGAAGAACCCAACAGTGACGTGTAATGTTGTTGGATCGCTTTCCAAAAACCTCCCTTGCTTCTTTGGTTACTCTTCTCCCTGTTCTCCGACACATAACACCAAGCTTTCACGCGGTTTGCATATTTCTTTTCCCCCTGCATCAAGTTCTTCAACTTCAAGCGCGTCACCTGCTTCCTCGTCTATTTGTTCATCTACATGATGCTCGAACTGTGTCTCTGGCATAGCTTCCTCCTCGTCATAGTCCTCATATTCTATGTTGAGCTCGAAGTTTTCTACTTGGGAATTTGTTAATTGAGGCGGCGTAAAATATTGTTGATACATCATGGGTGGTTGGCTTTGTTGGAATTGTGGGAATTGTGTGTATTGTTAGTAAAACGGTTGTTGTTGGGGTTGGGATTGGGTTTGTGGAAAATTGATCACGGGCCTATACGGTTCAACCGTAGCCGATCTCGAACTCGAAGCTTTGCCTCGACTACTAGAACCCCTAGATTTCGAGGTTCCCCTCGCACCCCTCGAAACACTCTTTGTTTTCCTTGGATCCACTTGTTTTGTTTGTGTTTAAAGTAGTTTATTTAATGTATGTTGTGTTTTTTTATTTACACCGTGCACAATTTACACCATTTCAAAAATAACAGTCAAAAAAATATTACCGTTTCATATTAAATAAATTTAAACGGTCAAAAAGTAATAAAATATATTATAAAAGGTCGTCGTTGAAATAATTGTGGCTTGTTACCAGCCCGTTAGATGGAACCCGTATTTGGTTCAAGGGACCCCTACGTGGCGACGGTGTTACCGTGCTGTTAGTGAGGTACCCATGACCAAATCTGGTAGCGCCCCGTCCCCCCTAAGACGTAGGGGTGTGGGGGCGGGGAACCCACATTTGGTTTCGGCACCAACGGTCAAATTCCACCGCCCAATCCATCCCATTTTCCAATGATTGTTTGAACGTTGGCCTTTTGGACCGTTTGAAAAAAAACGTTTATATATATATATATATATACATATAGGGCCGGTTATCATAAAAAGTGACAAAAACGTATGAAATGTGCAAAGTCAGGTAACATACAAAATTACGTACCATCATGATGGTGTGACAATATAGATGATATCATTCAAATGTGCAAAGTGTATGACTAAATTGATCTCATCATGATGCAAGTAGTTCATACTTGAGCTTTTAGTTTTCAAATTTAATGTTTAATCTTTTTTTCTTTATTCGTTTGTTAGATTATTGCATCAATTGTTTTTTAAAATACTTGATAATTTAAATGTTAGATCTATTAGTTACTAGACATAGGTAACGGTTATGACATATATCCACCACAATGATGATATAATACATATTATGCAATAGGAAAACTATAAAAACGAGTACCACAATGTAAAGTGGCGCCCCCCGCCGCACTGCACGGGCACCCTACTAGTATATATATATATATATATATATATATATATATATATATATATATATATATATATACACATACGTCCAATTTCAAACCTTCTCCACACAACTACCCTATATTTTATAAACTTTAAAATCTAAATTTTATAAAACCACACAACAATTTCAAACTTTTTCACCTCTATATTTTCATACAATCATGAGTTTATTGTCAGAAGAGGAAAATGCGGTTAATTTTTTCGTGGGCATGATGGTGGAGACGGCAAAAGTTCTCTTGGAGTTTGTAGATGACAACGACGACGAAACAACTTCGGAACCAAGAATAAGGAGCGCAGCATTAAACAGAGATTGTGAGGGTATATTTTATTTCTTATACTTTTTAAATTTTGTTAATGTTATTATATTTTTATTTCTTGTTAAATTTGTTGATGTTATTATATTTTTATTATTATTTCTTAATTTTTTTTTGTTAAATTTGTTAATGTTATTATATTTTATTTCTTATATTTTTTTGTTAAATTTGTTTATGTTATTATATTTTATTTCTTATACTTTTTATTTTAATTTAAGGTGCACATGATCGTTTGGTGGCTGACTACTTTGCTGAGGACTGTGTAGACACTAAAGAACTATTTAAGCATCGCTTTCAAATGAGTCGCCGATTGTTTCAACGAATTGCCAATGACTTGGCTAATTATGATGAGTTTTTCACACTACGATATGATGCTAGAGGAAAACGAGGATTTACGACGCTACAAAAATGCACTTCTGCACTTTGTCAATTGGTGTACGAGATGCTAATGATCATTGGATGAATACTTAAGGATGTCTGCTAGAATGAGTGGGGAGTGCGTGTATCAATTTTGCGAAGATATTGTGAAGTTATATAGCAAAGTTTACTTGCGTAGGCCAACGAAGAAGGACATTGAAAAGATCTCGCACACCATGCAGAGAGACATGGCTTTCATGGCATGTTTGGAAGCAAAGATTGTACGCATTGGCCATGGTGTAATTGCCCCACTGCATGGAAAGAGCAGTTTACGCGGGGTGACGTGGGATACCCCTCAATTATTCTAGAATCCGTTTGCTCACAAGACCTTTGGATTTGGCATGCATTTTTTAGAGTTGCTGGTTCATGTAACGATTTAAATGTTCTAGCAAGATCCATGGTTTTCGACAACATGATTAGAGGTACCGATCCTGATGATTCTTTCGTGCTCAATGGGGTAGAATATAAGCACGGGTATTATCTAGCGGATGGTATATACTCAAGTTATGCATCTCTTGTGAAAACGATACCAATTCTCACGAATGAGAAAAGGAAAAAGCTTTTGAAGTGTCAAGAATCAGTGAGAAAAGACGTCGAACGGTTATTCGGTGTGTTAAAGGGGAAATGACATGTAATTGAACGGCCCGCACGTGCATGGCATCAAGAAAAATTGAGATATATTATGTACGCTTGTACGATACTACATAATATGATAATCGAAGATGAAGGCCGCGCAATATATGAGTATTACCCGAATGACGATGAAGAGAACATCGAGTCGGTTGACGACGCACAACAAGAATCGAACAGGTGGGCGTTACAGGATACTACTTTGCACAACAACCTTTTCTCGAATTTAATCGACCATATTTGAAACAATTTCCGTGTCGATGATGTTGATGACGAGTAGTTTGTATTTTTTTTAGTTTCTTTAGGTTTGTATTTTTTTATTAAGATCGTTTTTTTATGTATTATTCCGATTTTTTTTTAATTTCTATGTATTTTTTATTTTTAATGAAAAAATATTAATCAAATATAAAATCTATACATAAATAAAAAAGGAAAAATAATAAAAAAAGAAGGGGGAAGGGGAACCATTTCCCTTAAAAAGAGGAGGGGAAGGGGGAAATGACGTGGCGCTGATGTGGACAAGGGGGGGGGGGGGAAATTAGGGGGAAGGGTGACCACACCCCATAGCCTAAGCAGAATCTGTAGTCGTCGTTGTGACTCACAACTTTTTATTTTTTCCAACAAATCCTAGATTTTCTAGGATATAAACATCACATAAACACTTTTTAGGATTTGAACTCTAAACCTAGAGCTGATGACGAATCATGAAATAGTTAGTCTAGTGTTGAATCCATTAAATTCCCAGTTTAGAGCTTAACATCTTGGTCTATAGCAAAACTCTTTTTCAATGAGTTGATTTTTGGTTTCTATTGGTTATTTCTTTAAAGAAAACACTTTTAATGTTTTGTGTCACTTGGTGTTAGGAAGCAAGTGTAATGTGATTTTTAATTAGTTAAGATCAGATCTATAATTTCTTAATCATCAAGATAAAATGAGAAAATTGCTTGAATGGTCCCTGCGGTTTTCTTAGATTTCACCTTTAGTCTCCAAGTTTTGAAAATTACATCTATAGTCCTCAACTTTTGGTGTTTTTTAACTCGGATGATCCCTGGAGTGGATAGAGGTTAATTAATCCAGTTAAGTGGGTCTGAAATTACTAAACTACCTTTGTTATTAAAAAAATATAATTAAAAGTAATTAAAAGCTATGTTGGCCCCACCACTTCTTCTTCCATACTCCATCTTCCTCACCTACCACCTCCTTAAACCACCAACACCTCCATAAACCACAACAACCACCACCTCCCTCTCTCTGCCATCATCGCCGCCCTAAACCCATCACCAACAAGACACACGTTCTCTAAACACCACAAAACGACGTCGTCCCAGTCAAAACTATGACATAGTAACAATTCTCATTCAATCCCAAATTCCTAAACACCCACTTCAAACCCTAGATTCCAAAAATCACACACACACATACACCAATGGATTCAGAGGAAAGGAAGATGTTCATAGGATGATTATCATTCCCAAATTCCTAAACGCCCATTGCAAACCATTGATTACGTTTCACATACTGTAATCAATGGATTCATACGATTGGAATAATGATGATTTAGATTAATAATGATGATAAGATCACTGGCAGTCCACGTGGCTTCGACTTTGTTCAAATAATGATGATTTAGATTAATAATGATGATTTAGATTCAGAAGCTATGGTTTCCCGATCCAAGTGACAGAGCGAGGGTTTTGTTCAAATAGATAACAAGCAAACAACAATATGGTGAGATGGTCTGGTGGTCTCAAAAGCTTGCTTCTCTTAACAGCAATTGAACTCATTTATACACAGGTTCTCTATACTTCCTTCCTGCTTTTGTTTTATATTTTATTTCATTTCATTGCATTGTTAGGTTAAAGAGGAGATTGGTGGTGGTGGAAGTTTGTGGAGGTTTTGGTGGTGGTGGTGGTGGTTTTTGGAGGGTTGGTGGTAGTGATTTTGGAAGGTGTTGGTGGTGGTGATTTGTGGAGGTGATTGGTGAGGAAGATGAAGTGTGGAAGAAGAAGTGGTGGGGCCCACATGATTTTTAAACAAGGGTAGTTTAGTAAGTTCATACCCACTTAACTGGATTATTTAACTTCCAATTTTCTCAGATAAAATCCTTAATATTGATAGCCTCACTAGTACAAAAATGAAGCAATATCAGGGCCTCAAAAAAATCTCTTTTCATCCTACGAACTTTAAGGTGCGGTCAAAAACATTAGAATATCAATGAAACTGTCAAAATATATTAATGAATAAGATGAGAAGTGAACTTAGAGCATTCACATGTCACACCCCGCCAAGGAGGTAACACGGGATGTAACTCGAAAGGTTCTCAAGCACCAGATTCAAGCAAACAACTAAATAGAACTTAAGCTTTGATTTCAGCTTGTCAGAAATTATAATACAAGAAATCCATTGTTTTTGAAATCTAAGGATTTTACATCCAAACTTCATAATACTTGTTGGTTCAAATAAAAATCCCTGCAAAAATAGTATCGTGTAACGCATGCTTGAATCCCAAGTTCCACTCATGAAAATCTATTACCTGAAAAACATGCATAAAAGATTTTGTCAACATAAAGTTGGTTAGTTCATAGGTTTTATCGACTCGTTGTGAGTTTTCTTGGAAATTCGTTAGTGATTCTCATAAATTGTTGAGAATTGTTGTAAATTATTCGCGTTGAAAAGTTTCGTGAAAACACACATGTAATTAGTGAATCCATGTTTGACCAATCATTGCCTAGCTAGGGCAAGATTTATGTATCAACCATGAGCCGATAACCACACCTCCGACATGTAGTGCCTCGTGCATTGTACAGTAAAGACAACGTAAATATGGTAGAATGCTAGCATTCTTTTGCATGTGACACGTTAGCGCGGCTAACCAAGAGTGGGGGTGTCAACCCAATAGATCTATTTAAGTCATTCCATGGCTAAGTCCATAGCTAATGTTTATGGTGAAATGTATCGTACGAGAACTATGTGAGCTCTGAACCAATTGTCTCATGTTCACAATTGTAGTCATGCTAGAATTTACTCTAAATGAAAGTAACTTGTATAGTTGCATGTTTTTCCCCCAAAAATATGAAAACAATAAAAAGGGGCCATGAAACTCACTTGGTGTCCGAGTAAGTGATCTAGAAAATCAGAAGCTGTAATAACTATAATCCCGAAAAAGAGTGCCCAAAAATGTTAAGGACATCTTAAGTTGTGTGTATTTCGTTATTTACCATACAAGTTGTTCACCGGACTTGTGGACCCTTATACCATTATACACGGGGTCATTGTTCATGCACGTGACAATTACTACGTTACTTGTTTCTACTTCCGATAAGTGTATGGTTTTTTGAAATCTTGGAGGTTCTTGTTATAGAAACACAATTATTATTGACAAAACCGACTTTACAAGTTGTCATGGGTTATCAATTATCTCCCAATGTTAACATGTGTTACAAGATTATGTAAAACATAGTAGTTTTATCATGGGTTCTAGTGTTATTATGTTAAATGCATGATTAACACATGTTGGTGACCTTTTAGCATATGTTTCTTTAAAATCCAAAAACTTTACCATGTAACCCTTGTTCAAATCTGATTCTGGTGTATTAAATGAGTTTATGAATCGTGTGGATGTATAACACCATACTAGTTTGTATATACTCATGTATAAAAATGAGGTTATGTTAGTGTGGGTATATATACGTACGTTTAGTTGCAAAAGATCGGATTTCTTGATAATTCACTCGACACCAACTATACACATACCCTACGGTTGTGTGTATATAAAATCATAGATTTGTCGATGGCGCATTATGTGAAGGTGTATGCTTGTACCTATGTATCAAAATGTACTTAAACTAGATCCAAAACATGTTTATCTCCAATATTTTCGAATTTAGTGGGTCTTGGGCCAGTTATACATGAACAAAGTTGCATAGGTCGTGTGTACTTGATATGGGCCGATTCATATAAAAAGTTGAAATGTTAAGGAGAGTTTTACAATATACCAAAGGAATGAGATTATGGTGAGTGATCTTGATGATCTAGAGCCTTTTCTCGAGCTATGATTCACCAATGTGGCTCCCTAGTTCCCTCGTGGTCTTCGTGTAGGTGTGTATAGAAGCAAAACAGCTTGTGGGAGCCTTAGGTGAACTCGGCCAAAGGTTGAAGAAAGGAAAGGAGTGGTGAGAGGTTTGTTGTGAGTTTGTAGGTGTTGGTGCAAGAATCAAGTGGCCATTCGGCCCCTTATATAGGCCAAGAGAGGGATAGGGTGGTGGTTGTTAATGACAAGTCAATGTGGGTGGGAGGTGATGAGTTAAAGTGGCTTTCCATAACCATATAACTTGTTGACTCTAGGAATGTATGTATGCCATGACTAGGCCGATTGTTAGGGAGGTTAGAGCGACAGTTTTGGCAAGACAACTCTTATAGGAATGACGTAGAATGGTGTAGGTGCTAAATTCATGTAATCCTTGGTGTTTTGGTTGTTAGTGTAAGTTAGAGACGTGACAATGGACAAAGATTTGATCCATCCTTATCCATGTAATCGTGTGTGTGTGTGTGATGTTGATTAATGATGATTGTAATCTTGTACAATTCTAATCCCAAGGGCCGATTTGGAGGGTCAATCAACAAAAGAGTAAGGTGATCTCATATTGGGAAGGAACACTTGAAAGAATAAGGCCTAGTCTAGTGTAAAAAGTTGACATTACAAACCTCCATGCAATCCTTCTATTTTTCGGCTCCAACAAACAAACAAACAAATGAGGAAGTGATTTGTATGGAAGTAGGCTTATGAAGAAATTGGAAGGTTATGTGTTGGTGTCATCTAGAGTAAAAAGGTTTTGTCCTTAGTGTCATGCATACCATTTGTCTTTTCTTGTCCTCTTCTTGGCCCTCTCATGCATATGTATGTATATAGACATATAGGTGATTAAGTACTTCACATGTGTGTATATGATTGGTAGAATGTCTTGTCCCTTTCAATGTATATTATATATGTATGTAGGTGTAGGTATGTAAGCTAGTTAACTATAATCACACACTCGTGCATACTTGTGCCGTGTATATACATACATACATAGGATAAATAGGTTAGTTTTTTTCCTGATAAGATAGGTATATGTATGTATATATCTATGTATATGATATGTTATTGAAAATCATTAGTTATCTAATATACAGAATGAATTTCCAAGTGTTAACATATATATATATATATAGTCTAGGTATGATAATAACATGTGGTGTCACAAAGATAATATTAATCATGTTATTAGTACCCGATGTTAATCATGTATAAACATGTGTTGTTGGATAATTTTAACTCATGTTTACATATGTTTATATCTTGATTGGATATTTTGTTATATCCGTAAAACATCTCATGAATTGTTCAGGCTTTGAGTGGAATTGAACAATTCCCTACTTAGGTATTGTCACATGTAATGTTGTTTTGTCCGTATGTAGTAATTGGATGTTCGGTTGCACTCCGTTGAGCGTGTAATTGACTTGATTGTTGAATGCCAATTGTCTCGAATAAATCGGGTGTTGTATGCGTAAACGGATAATGTAATGAAGTCCTTAAATTGTTTGGGCTTTGCTAGACTCGGGATGACATAGTTACTGTAATAATGTCTAATGCACAAGTAAAACGTTGTGAATCCAGTTAAGTATATGGATATTGTCCTGGAAAATTGTCGGGTGTCACATTACAACTCGTTCACCAAATCCTCTCTATCAAATTACACTAAAAATCACTACTTCACCCTTAAATATTATCTCTTATGATTAAACTAATAATATTTTTTTCATACTTTTATTATTATATTTTCTCTCTCCTCACTCACAACCACTTACAAAAATATTAAAATATATATATGGGTGAATATTGTCTTTTCAAATATAGGGGTGAATAGTGTTTTTACCAAATATTTTATCTCTTCACCACTCACACTCACCCCATATAATTTGAGGGAACCCCTCACAGAATTTAGTGGAAAGGCTGTGAATGCTCTTAGACATGGGTTGGCTCCAATCAAAATTTATCTCTAGCCATAATATATAGATTTCCATAGACTCGTGTGTAGTAAATGAGTTTATGAATCGTGTGGATGTATAACACCATAATAGTTTGTATATACTCATGTATAAAAATGAGGTTATGTTAGTGTGGGTATATATACATACGTTTAGTTGCAAAACATCGGATTTCTTGATAATTCACTCGACACCAACTATACACATACCCTACGGTTGTGTGTATATAAAATCATAGATTTGTCGATGGCGCATTATGTGAAGGTGTATGCTTGTACCTATGTATCAAAATGTACTTAAACTAGATCCAAAACATGTTTATCTCCAATATTTTCGAATTTAGTGGGTCTTGGGCCAGTTATACATGAACAAAGTTGCATAGGTCGTGTGTACTTGATATGGGCCGATTCATATAAAAAGTTGAAATGTTAAGGAGAGTTTTACAATATACCAAAGGAATGAGATTATGGTGAGTGATCTTGATGATCTAGAGCCTTTTCTCAAGCCATGATTCACCAATGTGGCACCCTAGTTCCCTCGTGGTCTTCGTGTAGGTGTGTATAGAAGCAAAACAGCTTGTGGGAGCCTTAGGTGAACTCGGCCAAAGGCTGAAGAAAGGAAAGGAGTGGTGAGAGGTTTGTTGTGAGTTTGTAGGTGTTGGTGCAAGAATCAAGTGGCCATTCGGCCCCTTTATATAGGCCAAGAGAGGGATAGGGTGGTGGTTGTTTATGACAAGTCAATGTGGGTGGGAGGTGATGAGTTAAAGTGGCTTTCCATAACCATATAACTTGTTGACTCTAGGAATGTATGCATGCCATGACTAGGCCGATTGCTAGGGAGGTTAGAACGATAGTTTTGGCAAGACAACTCTTATAGGAATGAGGTAGAATGGTGTAGGTGCTAAATTCATGTAATCCTTGGTGTTTTGGTTGTTAGTGTAAGTAAGTGAGTTGACAATGGACAAAGATTTGATCCATCCTTATCCATGTAATCGTGTGTGTGTGTGATGTTGATTAATGATGATTGTAATCTTGTACAATTCTAATCCCAAGGGCCGATTTGGAGGATCAATCAACAAAAGAGTAAGGTGATCTCATATTGGGAAGGAACACTTGAAAGAATAAGGCCTGGTCAAGTGTAAGAAGTTGACATTACAAACCTCCATGCAATCCTTCTATTTTTCGGCTCCAACAAATAAACAAACAAATGAGGAAGTGATTTGTATGGAAGTAGGCTTATGAAGAAATTGGAAGGTTATGTGTTGGTGTAATCTAGAGTAAAGAGGTTTTGTCCTTAGTGTCATGCATACCATTTGTCTTTTCTTGCCCTCTTCTTGGCCCTCTCATGCATATGTATGTATATTGACATATAGGTGATTAAGTACTTCACATGTGTGTATATGATTGGTAGAATGTCTTGTCCCTTTCAATGTATATTATATATGTATGTAGGTGTAGGTATGTAAGCTAGTTAACTATAATCACACACTCATGCATACTTGTGCCGTGTATATACATACATACATACATACATACATAGGATAAATAGGTTAGTTTTTTTCCTGATAAGATAGGTATATGTATGTATATATGTATGTATATGATATGTTATTGAAAATCATTAGTTATCTAATATACAAAATGAATTTCCAAGTGTTAACATATATATATAGTCTAGGTATGATAATAACATGTGGTGTCACAAAGATAATATTAATCATGTTATTAGTACACGATGTTAATCATGTATAAACATGTGTTGTTGGATAATTTTAACTCATGTTTACATATGTTTATATCTTCATTGGATATGTGAGGTTGTTCGATGATTTTGTTATATCCGTAAAACATCTCATGAATTGTTCAGGCTTTGAGTGGAATTGAACAATTCCCTACTTAGGTATTGTCACATGTAATGTTGTTTTGTCCGTATGTAGTAATTGGATGTTCGGTTGCACTCCGTTGAGCGTGTAATTGACTTGATTGTTGAATGCCAATTGTCTCGAATAAATCTGGTGTTGTATGCGTAAACGGATAATGTAATGAAGTCCTTAAATTGTTTGGGCTTTGCTAGACTCGGGATGACATAGTTACTGTAATAATGTCTAATGCACAAGTAAAACGTTGTGAATCCAGTTAAGTATATGGATATTTTCCTGAAAAATTGTCGGGTGTCACATCACAACTCGTTCACCAAATCCTCTCTATCAAATTACACTAAAAATCACTACTTCACCCTTAAATATTCTCTCTTTTCATTAAACTAATAATATTTTTTTCATACTTTTATTATTATATTTTTTCTCTCTTCACTCACAACCACTTACAAAAATATTAAAATATATATATGGGTGAATAGTGTCTTTTCAAATATAGTTGTGAATAGTGTTTTTACCAAATATTTTATCTCTTCACCACTCACACTCACCCCATATAATTTGAGGGAACCCCTCACAGAATTTAGTGGAAAGGCTATGAATGCTCTTAGACATGGGTTGGCTCCAATCAAAATTTATCTCTAGCCATAAGATATAAATAATTAGTTATGTTATATCTCTCCCTATCTCACCCACCAGACTCTCTCTGCCTATCTCTCTCTCTCTATCTCTTCACACACACACCAACAAAATTACTTCCACTTGTTCACCCACAAATCAAATGTCTAATTCACGATGATCATTGTGGAGACGATGGGATGGTCGATGATGGATACGGAGGTTAGTCGAGACAGAGATTCCTTTAAACGATGATGGTGGTGGACGGCGGTGATAGTAGCGAAAAGATAATGAAGATCATGTGTTAGATCAAACATCAAGCGTTGGAGATCCGGTTCCCGGCGATGATAGTAGCGGAAAGATAATGAAGATCAAGAGTTTTAGATCAAACATCAAGCGTTGAAGATCCAGTTGCTTAATTCCCAGACATAACACGAAGTGTTCCATCACCAGATCCAGTTCCTTCTTCACCAGATCTAGTTCCCTTTTTACAAGATTTAACATCAGGCATTGAAGAAGCTTGGAAATGACATGATGTAGGTTATGATTTATAAGTTTGTTGGTAGGTTTTTAATAATAAGTGTTTCATTTTGAACATGATGATTCATTGATGTAAGTGATGAAAGAACTATGTATATATGTATACTATGAAATTGTTTTGTTTAATTCTTTCTTCCCCATTCTGTAAGCATATTTGAACATATGTATGTGTGTATGCTTTGAATATGGACTGTACCGGTTGTTCAAGAGGCTCCGACGTCTTGCCGGAGCATAAATTTTTTTTCTGGTAGGTTTATATAAAATCGTGGTTGCGTTTCTTTAATATGCGGTTACGTGTAAGACTCGCTGGCTTAAGACGCGGTTCAGATCCACGTCTTTTAAGTCAATTTCACCGCGTCTGAAAAGCAATGTTTTGTACTAGTGCATGTTGTCTCTTTTTGTGTAGAGTAGTTTCGTGATTATAAGTTTGAAATCTCTCATATCTCCCCAGTATTATTTTTGTACTAAGTCTTTCTTTCCATCTCTGAATTTCGAGGATAAATTGTTTTTAACAAGGGGAGTACGTGACAACCATGACCTTTCCGATCTTACTTTATTACATCCTCTCCTAGCACGAACACTTTGTTTGGGAACTGGGGTTATTGGATCATAACATTTGATTAGGTTACACGATGTGGTGGCGTGAAAATGGGTCGTGGACGTTATGAAATAGGGCATTTGGCAAATGTGATAAAAATGTCGACCGGCGTGGGGCAAAAGTTTAGGCTGACGTCGACGTTTTTTATTGGTGGACGGTCAAGGTGTTGTTTTTATTAACGTTGGGGGACTAACGGTTATTTTTTAATCACAACAACCACATTAAATTTTACACTATATAACCCAATGTTTTATTCATTTTTTACTCACATCTACCCCACATCTACCCACAATCTTATTCTACACCAGACACCAACAAACCGTCATTGAAATAGCCAACCCGTGGATCGAAGAAGAAGAGTTAGTCTTAATCGTGGGGTGGCTCAACGCCTGCGATAACACTAGAGTATCCACTACGCTTTGTTTTATCCCTTTTTAGGGTAAGGTATTGGTGGAATCACACACCTTAGATCTTTGCTTGTAAAGGTTGTTTAAGCTTGGATATAGTGATTTTAGGGCAAAAAACGGGTGTACATAGGTTAAGGGTAGTGAGAGAGCACTTTGAGGCGAGTTATGGTTGCACAAATGATGAAAAATAAGTCAAGTAACCAATAATTGTTAGTGGGATTACCAAATGCATTTACTATAAAGGTATATCGCCACACATTGATACAGAATGAACCAGACCGCAACACCCATTTACACGTTAACCCAAATTGATTCAGACCGACTGAACGCCCGTTCACACTATGTGAACGGTCGTTCACTTGGACAAAATTCATAAGCGCTGAGCAGTTAGCCTGAGCGGTCGTTCGCTCCCGGTGAACAGCCGTTCACTGGGCCACGAATAACATCAGAGTTTTTTGTAAAGGCTGATTGGCCGTTCACACTAAGTGAACGGTCGTTCACTGCTACTAAACCTTGTTTGCTGATTTTAAAGCCTGAGAATCATGTCACCAACGCATTTGACGACTCTCAAAACATAAATAATCATATTTTCAACTAAATTGACACTTGTTTGACTGGAAACATCGTCCGGTCAATGTCACTTTGATCCGGTTCTTAGTTTTGAATGATTTTGTCGATTCTTACCCAAATCGACTCATTAGGGCCTTGGACATTTCAAAACACTACTCGATTGTTCAAAGGATATGATAATCATGTTGTCAACCATTGGTTACTTCTTTAATTACAAATATCGACCGTTTTGTGTCATTAAGACCCGATTACTAGATCTAACCTTCACTAGAAGTTTAAAATTGCAAAAAATGCCCTCATAGGCATTTACTTCAAATTAGCCATCCGTGGAGACACTACTTGATTTGATTTCATTGTTTTTGACTCAATGACTTATTTTAAAACCCCTAACAAAAACAAGGTTTGACATGTCCCTAGATTTTCGTCATTTCCCGAGATTGTTCTAATTTAGTAAATTCTAAGCGCATTAACAAGCCTTAGACCTAGTTATAGGAATAACTAACCTATTTAACTACGGACTTACCGGATTGCAAATGCCCCAATTCCATGCCTTGATATTTCTTTTTCGAAATGTCTTGACATCATGTGCCCACTCTAATTACGCTCACCTGTGGGAGAACCCTTACTACACATATTATGTTCTAGGGTCCCAATGGTGACGCCTAAACTTTTAACCTATATACATACTTGTTTCTGAATGCTTGATATACAAGCATTATTGATCAAGTCTCAACAATGTGATAGTCAATCGTTGATCCGATTCATGAAAAACCTTAGACGCAACACTTAAACCTTGTTGCTATACATGAAAGTACATGTCTTTAACCGTTTAGTGAGTATCACTTTTATCTAAACCAAATCGCCTCTTTACTAATTATAAAACAAGTTACTTTGTAACTTTTCATGACTTGACCCATTAATTGAATTTCATCACGCGGGTACAACGTATCTCTTCATTTATTACACTAAGCATATTTCTATTTAATTCTACCCGTCTAAACCCGTTTAGTAGAATTTACCACTTGGGGTCCTAATTTATGTATACCATACTCAATAATTAATACATAAGTGCAACATTCAAGTCTATGATTAAATCAAATTGGCGTAAGTAGTACTTACCTTAATTGTATCCCCTCTTTCTTTCAATGCATTGAGCTTCCATCCGTTTGACCCATTTGCTCCCTAGTTCTTGTACCTAACTTAGGGATATGTCAAACCTTGTTTTTGTTAGAATACATAATACGGATTTCTTTTATTATCCATGGCATCATGTATTCATTCAACCTCTAGCTCAACATCACATTTCAAGTATTCACGTTCATACATGTTTTACACATTTAGCTTCTCGTTCAAGCATTTTATCAAACACTTGGTGTGCACCCACCAATTCAATTGATTTTCATGAGTTTTAAGTTAGCCAAAGCATACCCATTTATCTAATAATCACCAACTCGGCCTTGTTGTAAAACAAGGCCGAGTTGACCGATTACTCCCTGAGTACTCGCTCCAGGGTAAGTCTCCGAGTATATCTGAGTTAGCCGATTACTTCGAGTACTCCCCGCATAGGCCAATTTACCCCCCGAGTACTCCCCCGATTAATTCGAGTACTCGCTCCAGGGTGGGTCGCGGAGTACAAGCCCAAACAGAGTTTTACAACACTGATTATAACAACTCCTAAGAGTCACAAAGATTACTAGATATAAGTCGATTCAACCTAGAGGTTAAACCCCAAATTTTACACATTAACATAATCAAATGATCAAAACCAAATACACAGATTAAGTGTGATTTGTAACCGGATTATACATGTTTAAGGCTCCCCAAGACTAGGGTAACCAATATTAACCATCAATTCCACGTTTTTATCAAAACCCTAGATTTTCATAAAAATCGATCACGAATATAACATCAATTTCTACCAAATAAAAGGTACCTTGGTGTTCTTTAGGACCTAGATGACCCGTTTTTTTATTATGCACTGAAACCCCTTGATTTGTCATGGATTTGAGTGTGGTTCATGAGTCAGGGTTTGGGTTGGTGAAGGAGAATTATCTCCTGATCATGAAGTAGATATACACACATAAGTGTGTGTGTGTGTGTTCACACCTATTTTTACCATTCACACATTTCAGATTTGGCTAGTTGTCAACTACGGCCCCTCAAGTTTTCCCCAAAGTCTTTTGCTATTAAAACTTAATTTACCAAGCTAGTTTCTAATAATATTCCCGTTATATAGATAATAACATTCACTAGCTTCTTTTCATAACATAACATAATCCAAGTTTTTGTTGTCCGAATCTTGTTTTATTATTTTGCTAATCACGCCTAATGGCGAAATAAGGTGAAACGGTTGATTTTGGGGCATTACACGTCTACCCCCTTAAAGAGGTTTCGTCCCCAAAACCTTTCTTGTAGAGGTAAAAGTTAAGCTGACTAAGAAGAGTGACAATGATGTTAGTCGTAGTTCATCCAACGTGTCAGAGGATGAAGAGATTGGTGAGGTATTCAAGAATACCAAGTGATCGGGGGTTAAACAAAGCAACAATGTTAAACTCGATCCAGTTGAAAAGGTAAAACTAAAACCAGTGATTTGAAAAGTCCAAAATGACAAAGCTGATCCCAAAATAATTTTGAAAAATCCTAAGAAAGTTAAAATAGGAGAAGCACAAAATAAAGAAACTAAATAGGGTAACTCTGAGTGTTCTAGCATTACCTCACCTATGTCTTTTAGTAATGAGTCATCGAGCTCAAAGGGACAATACAGAAAGCCCCTTGAAAAGCGATATTATGTTAAATGTCATCAAAAGGGACACGTTGCTAGCATTTGTACTATCAAGAAGAAAGAGGGTACTGCATCAACTGATGCACAGAGATGTGAGACTCTTGCTAAAATTAAAAGTAGGAAAGAGGTAAGCAATTATACAAAGAAAACTTTGTAGAAGAAGTTAGAAAGAGAAGTTGATGGTGGGTCTAAGGATTCTGGTAAGCGACCAGAAAACAAAAATTTTGAAAAGCCACCGTTCGTCCCTAGACAGGTAAGTGTTGGCCAGGAAAGCACATCAGATGATGTTCCCACTAAGCAAGCACCTCCTGCTAACGCCAACAAATATCAACCACCACACAGACAGCAGCGTCACCAAAGTCCACAAGGTGACAGACCAAATAACTTGAACAATCAAAATGTGCATAATGGTTATAGGGATAGACCTTATTTAAATAACCAAAATTTTTCAAGAAATAATTACAAACAGGGATACTTCAACAGAGGGGGTTATCCTTAAAATCAATATAACGGGCCAGTGAATCAGAGAGGATATTATAATCCTCAGAATCAAAGGCCCTACAATCATTACAACCAACCACAGAGAAACATCCCATCAAGATCCAGGACTCCAGAGGGGAGTGATGGATACGGGAGGGAGTTTACTTTTGTTGATGAAATGTGACGACCCAAGACTTTGACAACTTGGGTCCCTTTCTCTAACTAATTTCTTTGTGAATGCAGGAACTGCTAAGGAGGGTTATCAACTGGTGGTATGTTCATAGCGGCTGCTCCAGGCATATGACAGGGGAATTGAGGTTGTTGATCGAATTTATGAAATGTGATGGAGGTTATGTAAACTTTACTGGCGTCAAAGGCGGGCTCATCACAGGCAAGGGGAAGGTCACTAATGGAAAGATCACCCTGGACGGAGTAAACTACGTTGAGGAACTGAAGCATAATCCTATGAGTGTCTCTCAGATTTGTGACAAGGGGCATTCGGTGCATTTCACCAAGTTTGAAGCACTAGTGTTGAAACTAGGTGTAATAATTCCGAAAGAGTGGATCATCATGAGGGCTCCTAGAAGAAAGGACACGTACATCATGGATATGAGTGTGCAAGATGAGACTTCAGAGGAAACCACATGTTTACTTTCAAGAGCATCTACATCAGACTCACTGTTGTGGCAGAGGAAAATGGGACACATCCACTTCAGAAAACTAAACTATATCATTAGAAAACGGTTTGGTAACAGGTGTTCCATTAAAAAGTTTTGAGATTGAGGATAAATGTGTCCCTTGTAAAAAGGGAAAGCAACACAAGAGACCTCATCACCCAAAACCTATCAACATTATAAATGCTCCTTTTGACATATGGATCTATTTGGTCTAGTGAACGCTAGAAGCATTGGTGGAAAATACAATTGCCTTGTGATTACTAATGATTTTTGTAGATTCTCGTGGGCGTTTTTCTTAGGTTTGAAGGATGAAACGGGAGAAATCTTGACAACCTTCATTCTTCAAGCAGCGAATCTCCTCAACACCACTCTCAAGAGGATTAGAAGCGACAATGGTTTGGAGTTAAAGATCTGCATGTTTTCAGTCTTTTGCGTTCACAAAGGAATTGAACATCAATTAAGTGCTCCTTATGAGCCACAACAGAATGGCATCACGGAGAGGAAGAATAGGACTTTAATTGAATCAGCTCGAACAATGCTAGTTGATTCTAAGCTTCCTGTCCATTTCTGGGTGGGGGGGGGCTGTGAATACAGCTTGCTATGTTCTGAATAGGATTTTGACTGTCAAGAAACACAATAAAATGTGTTATGAACTCTTGAACGGTCGAAAACCAAATATCAAATATCTTCAACCCTTTGGGATATCTTGCACTATCCTAAAAACTAAAAACCAACCAAAATTTGGTGAGTTGGCTGACGAAGGATTTTTCCTTGGTTATGTCCCCGGTACACCGAATAAACGTGTTTTTAATGAATCTAAAGGTGTAGTTGAAATTGCTTTTAATATTGAAATAACTAGTTACTCACCGATGGATAGTGCACAGGAACCTAGTTGGATGTTTGACTATGATGCTATCTTTAAGTCTTTTAATGTTCCTCATACCTTTAATGCAGATCCGCCAAGTGATGAAGTTATGATATTTGATGAGGATGATGACAACAAAGTCACACCTAGATCAATTATCCCAATTACTACAGAAAAGGATAACACAGATGCAAATGGAAGCTCTTCGGTAAACAACCAGTCCGCTTCTAAGGAACAAGTTACAGAAGAAGAAGAAGAACCTTTTACGAACCCATTCGGAATTGATTTGACTGAAGAAGTTGTGACTACAGGAGAAAATGGCTCCAACTTAGATGAGGAGTTACCGGTTGACACCATAATTTTGACACGCGCAAACAAGGATCATCCAGTCGGCTTTATTCTGGGAGATCCAAATGCGGGTGTTCATAGAAGGAGAAGCTTTGCGACTGCCAACTACATGTACGCAGAGATTAAAGGCTCCGGGTGTTCATACAAGGAGAAGCTTAAAATAATGCATCTCACAAATAGAACCGAAGACTTATCAATTGGCTCTTCGTGACAATACGTGGGAAACATTCAGCCGAATTTTGGATGGGTGCCTTCTTGCGTATGGGATATTCTGGAGATATACAAAAGGACCAGTTGACTAAAAGTTATTTGTTTGGGAAATGGAGGTTACTGATGCATTAGTGTCTGCTTTTCATCATGTAGGGTAGGTCCAGATGCTATGGAATCGGGTATATAGTTTGCTATGATGTCTTTGGTTTACAACAAACCATTTTCTATTTCCCAGATGCTTATGTACGAACTTGAGAAGCAGATCAGGGCCACAGGGAAGAACCGTTTTCTATCATATGGCAGATTTCTGACTATTATTTTCATTTTTCTCATGCCAAATTTGCCGGATATACAGCCATTTGTTCAAGTCGGGACTATGGAACGCCACACACTTGTTTACTATCGCACGCATAACTTGAAGCGACCAGAACCTGAGCGTCTACAAGAGCCTCCTCTATTTGGTTTTCTTGGTGATCCTAGTTATCAGCCACCGGCAAATGATGTGTGGTTTGAGGCTCCTAACCAACAACAGCAGCAGCAACAACAATAACTACAGCAACAACCAATCGCTCCAATTCAGCAGCCTGTGATTCAGGAACAACTGGCTGCGATAAAGGTACAAGAGCAGATACAGGTTCAGGTATAGGAACCAGTTGTTGAAAAACCTGTTCAGCCGTCTAGTCATGTTTTACAGGAGTAGGTACAAGATGTTGGAGATGCGTTCTTGGAGCAATTGGATATTGATTTGGACCGACCATGTCCATCTAGTACTTTTCATGGGGGAGAAGGGTCCTCTGCTGTTTTGGATATACCTTCTTCACCCAGTATTGCAGATTCTAGCAGTGAAGGAAGTGAAATTGTTGTAGACTCACCACAGCGGTCGGTCCCTCCTATTGACATTGTGGGTGAGAACAGAAAGAAGTCAGATGATGAGACTGACAAAGACAATCAGCCAGGAGATTCCGATGCTGCTGATAATGATGATGTCCCACCTCTCAGGCAACGCAAGAGGCAGAGAGGTGGTATAGTGATCCGTTAACCTAGCTCACACGTATTATCTGCGACCACAATAGCCACAACACCAAAACCACCACCACTATCAGAACCCATAACCACCTGAGGTGCGTGGTTTTAGCAAATTAGAAAGATGTCATTTCCCCGGTATCAAAAACTTGATGTTTTAAATCCAAAATTTAGTGTGGGGGTAAACGACTGATTTTTAGTAAACCGGTTTTTACCAAGTTTTTAATTTATAAAGTAAACAATAATTACTTTAGAAACTAAAACCAACACATATGCAGAGAACCTGACGTGCATAGTATAGCCTCTAGGGTATGTATTGAGTATCGTATTCCAGAGTTCACACTTTCCCCTACTTCACCTTCATCATTTAACTGATCGGGTATTAAAAAGAAAAATCAAACGAATGGGTTCTTTAATAAAAAAATGGTTTTTGAAAAAGGTTTTGGTTTTATGAAAGAAAAAGATAAAATAGTAGAGAGGTCAAATATGCACATCTCGGGACCCTCCATACAAGTAGTTAAGTTTATTATTACAGTTTATAGTTAAGTTTAATTATTTGTGAGGAGGAAAAGAGTGATCTTGAAGTGTTGACTCCTTGATAGAGAAGCGGGGCCACTACTGAGTAGAATACAAAACCTCTCAATGTGCGTCCACATGAAGGTACTCCGCCCGAGCCTCGCATATAGCGGGCTTCCCTAACCTTGGTCAAGTCTCTGATCCTCAGACTTATCTTCTTCTTGTATTGGAGGCTTCAATTCCGACCTGGAACACCGTACACCTCCCTTAGCTCTCGCTTTCCTTACCGAAGGATCTACCTTACAGCCATCCTTACCAACAACGTATCCCCTAAGTAGGTTAACGATCATGAAGACCGAAGGATCTCTATTATAGTCAGCTCCGAAGACAAGTATCCCCAATGGTTAACGGTTTTGTACTAACAAGACCTAGAAATATAATCTTTTTTGTTTATTTTTAGTGACACTTTGATATTTATAGGCCTGATAAATAAAAAGTTGGTTTGATGATTGATGACTTAATTAACCCAACCCATAACCTCCCAAGATGAATGAAATCCTTAACAAAAGTGGAACATAATCCTTTACAATCCGAAGATCACCGGTGCACCCGTAGGGAATCCGCCCTTTTCCAAGTAAGTCACTCATGAACTGAATGAAAACCTTAATAAAGGTGGAACATAATCCTAATGGAGTGCAATCCGAAGATCACTGGTGCGCCCGTAAGGAATCCTCCCTTTACCAAGAAGATCATTCAGCCATCTGGTAAGTACCAGAAATGTGTCACTCAGATCTGGTCCATTTCAGAAGCCGTTGTTTAAAATCCGGTTTGGATATCAGAAGCCAGAAGGATCTGTCTCACTACCGGTTTCCTCACCTTGGTTCTAGCTCCGGACTACCAGAAGCTGATTAAACCTCTAGTCATATTATTATGTTAGAGATGATTTTTAACTTTATTTAGCTAATCATCATTGGAAACCTGTCACAAGAGAAAAAACAAAGATTATGAGAAGACAACACAACATATAACTAAAAATAAACTACTACTACTAATAAAAAAAGTCTACATACCGAAGTGGGTTCATGATAATAGAAAGATACAACCATATCGAATGATCAACCCAAGAACATGGCTGCTCATAGACAAGCTCTCCATCTTCTAGTGCTATGCATCTAACAACTGCATGACCCTCGATGTTTTATTGCATATGAACTACTCTACGATCCTCTTCTTGGACAAGCTAATCAAGGTAGGACGAGGCCTAGCCTTGGTGGGATGTTAGGAGGGCCATAAGGCCTCCCACAAGACCCCAAGATCTCTGGAAGAAGCTTGGAAGTCAGCCCCAAGAGAGCACAAGAAGGGATGAACAAATGGTGAGGGGTAGCTTGCTATTTATAGACCTCCAGGGCAAGCACCGGTGTGCACATGGGGTGGCACGGGCGTGCCTACTATCACATGTACGTTCTGTTGCTACAGTTTTGTCTTGTCTGTACTTTTTTTCTGGAGCACGGGCGTGCCAGGGTAGTGGCACGGGCGTGCAAGCTTCCTTAGGAAGTTTTCTTGCTCTCCAAGCTTGCTGCTTTGTCTTCTAGTGTGCAAGGCCTCCATGCAAGTGTGCGTAGACGTGCTGAATCTATCTCGGGCTGTTTTTATCACCGTTTAAGTCCCGAAAGGGTCTTCAAAGACACAGCGAACATGCTGTAAGTCCCGTATCATCAGGAATCTCCAGATTTTGCCTGTTTTTGCCTGAAAATCTCTTGTTTCCAGCTTGGAGCTCCAGTTTCCTGCTAAACACAAATAGGAACGAATTAAGTACCTAAAATTAATATTTTAAGTCTAATTCTAACATATTATGGGTCCATTTATGCATGTTTTATATGTTAATTATGTGATACATCACAATACCCCACACTTAGACTATTGCTTGTCCTCAATCAATCAAACACAAGTACACCTAAGGTAGACAGTAAATAACAAACCCACAATCCATTTATTTATTTTATGAGAAAAATAAAGATGCATGACACGCATACTTAACCCCTCGATTGTTCCCAAACCTATACTCGATCTCACTATTCACTCATCACTCGGGTTTTATCATTTGGGTGAGTTTTGGGGGAGAACACTCGTGTCCGTACCGAAGTCGACTCAAGTCAAAGGCTTGTATGCAAATCAAGTCCTCGTCTCTAAACCAAGTATCTAAGATAAATCAAGAGGACTTTTATTCGGGTTGTAATGTAAAGGTGCAAACAATAACGTTTTTTAAACTATATCTACAAATAAGTCATCGAGTCACGAGAGATCATCACGGCTGAGATGATGAAGAAGCTGCAAGACATGGAGGAGGGCGGTAGCGGCGCACAATGTTTTTAGCGGCAATTTCTGAGAGAAGTCTGGTGTTGATTCCTTTTTCTTTCATCTTTGCTATTTCGCACCTCACGGTGTAGTCGATGTTGCTTCCTTTTCTGACTTTGCGCTCGGCTTTTATCAAATCGCGCCTTCTTGGATCAACATCGTATATTTGAACTGCGAGTGAGTTGAATTTTTGCTGCATTTGCCTTCATGCGACCAGTTTCCACACTTGATGCATCTGTCATACCATTTTGATCGTCTTGTTTCATCTTCCGCCACAATTTTCTTTCGTCTGTTGTCTTCTTAAAAATAATCTATATTAGTTCTGGAGGCAGACGGGCTGAGCAAAGTGGAGGCAGCAAAGTAAGTGTTCGTCCAGCGGATGCATCTTGAGAAAGCGAGGGGGAAGCAAGAGAGAGATGAGAGATCACAGAAAGAAAGTAGAGAGAGCTGAAAGTAGGAGAGAGGGAGAGAGAAAGAGAGAGCAGAGTTCCAGTTCTTTAGGGTCTCACAGGTCAAAGACCAATTTTTAACTTTGAAGAACTTTTTTCTTGGGCTCTCTTTTGGTTCGCGCTCTCTATTTATTTGGGCTCCCCTACATATTATTACCTTTTTTTTAGAAGATCTCCCTCTTGTCCCCGTCTTGTGTTGTTCCCTCCTTTGTCAATGGTGTCGCCTTTCTTTGAACTTGCAATTCCGAGCCCTCAGTGATGACATCGTCTTGAAGTTGCTTTGGTGACGCATGATCGGGACTCATTTTTATTGGGTGAAGAAACGAAAGGCTAAGGCTCAAAGTGGTTTTCTAAGGGTAAGGATTTATTTTTGGGGAGAAACCTAATTGCCTCTATCATTTATATTTAATTACCGGTTTTAAAACAAGAATATGTATAAACACACAAGTTCTAACCGAGTCGGACTAAGGTCGGAAATCTCTCAAGAAATGAAACGAGCAATATATGATATATATCTGCAAGCGTGGTGCTTGTAAAAGGGCTCAAGAATCTCACACGGACAAAAGGATAGGCTAAAGTCTCGATTTTAAGCACAACTTTGGGGTATTTTTCACTTGCCATGCAACCTATTTTTCTACTTTATTTTAATAATCTAAATGGATCTCTCGGGTTTAATTATATTCATCTTATTTCAACTGCCTTTTAATGTGAATCGTTCGGCATGAATGCCTAATAGCGATCACTAGGGCTAGTCTAATAGACTATACTAATCTACCAGAGACAACTGTGAATTATGCTACGGGTATCAAGCGACTAAGAGGGTACCGGATAATGCTCGAACAACAACAAATGACCCACTAGATAAAATAAAATACGCAGCAAAATGGCCCACCCCACACTTAAAATTTTTGCATAAATTTTAAGTGCAGAAATGGAAAAAGAGACAAGAGAAACTAATACTCCCCTGACAATGACGTGTCCACTCGCGTGTGAGCAAAAACAACATCCTCAAAACAGAGACGTCGAAATGGCGGCTCAAGAATCCCAAAGGATCTGTCTCACTACAGGTTTTCTCACCTTGGTTCTAGCTCGGGACTACCAGAAGTTGATTAAACCTCTAGTCATTTTATTAAGTTAGAGTTGATTTTTAAGTTTATTAAGTTAATAATCATTAGAAACCTGTCACAAGATAAACAAACAAAGATTAGGAGAAGATAACACAACAAATAACTAAAAATAAACTACTACTAATAATAAAAAAAGTCTATATATCGAAGTGGGTTCATGATAATAGAAAGATACAACCATATCGAATGATCAACCCAAAAACATGGCTGCTCATAGACAAGCTCTCCATCTTCTAGTGCTATGCATCTAACAACTTCATGAACCACGATGTGTTATTGCATATGAACTACTCTACTATCCTCTTCTTGGCCAAGCTAATCAAGGTAGGATGAGGCCTAGCCTTGGTGGAATGTTAGGAGGGCCATAAGGCCTCCCACAAGACCCCAAGATCTCTGGAAGAAGCTTGCAAGTCAGCCCCAAGAGAGCACAAGAAGGGATGAACAAATGGTGAGGGGTAGCTTGGTATTTATAGACCTCCAGGGCAAGCACGGGCGTGCACAGGGGGTGGCAGGGGAGTGCCTGCTATCACACGTACATTCTATTGCTGCCGTTCTGTCTTGTCTGTACTTTTTGTCTGGATAACGGGCATGCAAGGGTAGTGGCACGGGCGTGCAAGTTTCCTTAGGAAGTTTTCTTGCTCTCCAAGCTTGCTGTTTTGTCTTCTAGTGTGCAGGGCCTCCATGCGCGTGGGCATGCTAAATCTGTCTTGGGCTGTTTTTATCACCGTTTAAGTCCCGAAAGGGCCTTCAAACATACAGGGAACATGCAGTAAGTCCCGTATCATCAGGAATCTCCAGATTTTGCCTGTTTTTGCCTGAAAATCTCATGTTTCTGGCTTGGAGCTCCAGTTTCCTTCTAAACACAAATAGTAACGTAGTAAGTACCTATGATTAATATTTTAAGTCTAATTCTAACCTATTATGGGTTTGTTTATGCATGTTTTATATGTTAGTTATGTGATACATCACCACCACCCCCACTCAACCTTACCACATCCATTACAACTTTACCGGTTACCATTTCAGCTACCATTACTGGCACAGTTGGTGAATCTTCATTTGGGGTCTCTGCACCTCCAAGTTCACTAACTGCTCCACTGTCTGATCCACTTTTCACCTCATCTACCCATGCTACCACATTGCCCATTCCAACCACTATTCAGACTACCGCAGTTGCCCCTACATCAATACCTGCTACCACACAGCCACTACCTGAAGGGTTTGTGTTGATATCTCTGCTCTGGATTTCAGTTTTGACACTTCATTGCTCGATGGGGAACAGATTGTTGGGCTGGAATGAAGGGTGGAAGAGTTGAACGCTCAGGTGATAATGGCTAATTAGACCATCACCAAGTTAGTACAGTATAATAACGTTCAACAGCAGTTTCAGGCACATGACTGGTCATTGATTCAGACTCTTTTTCAACAAAATGGAATATTAATGTAGCAAAATGGTGAGTTGATGAAGCAATTGACGGCTCAGGGAGAGACTTCAACGTGTAAGGGTGATGAGTTAAGGACGAAGAGACGTGAAGATGATCCTGACAATGATCCCAACCGCTCTGTGGGAAGTGAGTCTTCAAGTGCTTCAACAACACTTGGTGTGCCCACTACCACTCAGGGGGAGTCAGGTCCTAAGGTAGAGACGTTTGGTACTGAAGATCGGGGCAAGCAACATGTTGATGATTTATCAAGCGCTCCTTCTGTATTTGATCAGCTATTTCCACCAGAAGGAGATGATATCACTTTTGAGGATTTGTTAGACTTTCGAGATATCATGGAAAAGTTGAATGACTCTGGGTTACTCTCTGCCTGAAGATGTTTGGGATTTAGAGGAAGGGGTGTTTGTGCCAAACAATCTGGAAGACTGGAATTCCATTGAAGGTGAGGTAGAAGTAGATGATGAATCCAGTGAGGTTATTGCTCCATCTAAGTATACAGAGAATGTGATTGAGGGATGTGATGTTGAATGAGCTGAGACAGATGCTGGAACAGGATCCTGTTGATTTTGATCCTGAAGTCATAGATGAACCAGCAGCAGCTACTGATCCTGAAGCTGCATGGAAAGCCTCATGGAAGAAGATGAGAGAAGAGTGGAACCAGTCAAGGCCAAAGCCACTCAGATATATGCAGACTTATGACGCTTCGAGCTCAAGGAACGCAACTAGTGGTATAGTTAGTTGGTTCTATGATGCAGAGATGAAGTTATCTGTGATCAAGAAGTGTGATGGCATTCAGTATTTTCCTCCAAGGGTTAAGTACTTTAACTCTTTACCCTTATTGGAACTGAGAGATTTGGCAAGACGCAAGTTGATAAATCTGAATGAAGATGCTTATGCTGTCGGGTTAGATAAGACTTTAAGGTTTGAGGTCAAGGAAGAAAAGTTTAAGTACTTTCAGCCTTTGAAGGGCAAGTGGGTAAAGGATAAAACACAGATTGATCCGAGGATGAACAAGCCTTGGATGAAGGTGTACTACAAGCCTGCTAAGTGTTTGAAGCAGGTTCCTTTGAAGAAGCTACCTCAAGATATTCTAGGCAACCTAAAATAGTGGTATGTGGATAGCAATACAGCAGAAGCCGTGATGGAAGATCAGAACGAGAGGTGCCTACTTAGGATTTATGACCTTATGCATCTTGTTAATCTATCCAGAGCTGACAAGAAGAAGTTATACAGAAAGCAGATTTCTTACAGGGATGATTAGATACATCAGGGTTACCGCTATCGGGGTGTGGTGGATCTTTTTGTGAAGAAGAAGTTATGTGCTAGCAGCAGCTGGCATTTTCTTGAAGACTGAGCTGCCGGTGGTTGCAGATTTAGAGAGCATTCGTCAAGGGGGAGTTTGTTAGTGCATGTTTGGTGTGACAAATGCTTCCTAGATCAGTATCGTTTTTGTCTTGGTTGATAGGTTTATTGTAACATACATGTTCGTGTTATAAAGCAAATATGATAGTCTTTTGTGTTTAACCCTAGTGAACATGTTGATAAACGAAATTAGTTTATAGGCGAAGATAGAAGACAGGCGAAGACGCCTTTAGGCATCTTCGTTATACTATGTTGGGCTATCATCTTTTCCAATAACAGAATCGGCCCATGTAAGTATAAACATCTTGCATGGGATGTAGGCTAGGGTTGGTTGGTCAAGTGCTTGTAATTGATATTATTTCTACTGAAAGTTATCAATAGACAAGTCGGTTTTGAAGTATATTTGTATTCTTATCGTTTTGCTTAATTCAACGTTTGCATAAACATCTATCAAGGGATTCCGCACCTTGATAGATCTCATCTAACTTGTATCGATCCATTCCACGGACCTACAAGCATCAAATTCATAAATTCAGATATATCAAAAGACAACAATGTTTAACATTTCAAAAGAAAATATCGTTTTAAAAAACGTAACTTCAAATGATATAGTACTAAAATCATTCAAACAAAAGATCGGTTCAAATATCCCATGATGCCAGTGTGTAGCTCTCCAAGTCCCTTGCTCCATGTTTAATTGCCTGAAAAACATACAAATAAAATATGTCAACAATAAAGTTGATGAGTTCACGGGTTTTGTTGTATATGTAAACCATGGTAGACTGGACCATTGCCTAGCTAAGACAATGATCATTATGTGACCGACATGAGCCCATAACCAAGCCTTAACATGTTGTGCCTCGCCCATTGTACACTAAAGAAAATGAATACATGTGAAATACAAGCACTCTCTTTATAACTGTAATCCGGTTAGAGCGACTAACCAAGAGTAGGCGTGTCAACCCAATAGATCTATTCTGGTGTTCCATGGATAAGTCCATAGTTAATGGTTACAGTATGAAATATGACACGAGGGCTTTATGAGTACTCTGAACCTTATGTCTCATGTTCACATGACAGTCAAAATGTAACTGAACTTGTACGCATGTTTTTCCCCAAAAGAATGAAAACAGTAAGATGGGGCCATGAGAACTCACCTGATGTCTGAGTATGTGGTCTAGAAAAGCAGAAACTGAAGCAACTACTGTCCCGACAAAGAGTGCCCCATAATGTCAAGGATATCTTAAGTTGTGCGTACTTGTTGTTCATCATACAAGTAGTTCACCCGACTTGTGGACCCTTGTATCATGTATATGCGGGACCTTTGTTTATGCACGTGACAATTACTACGTATCTTGTTTGTACTTTGTATGGATTCGTGAAATCCAAGGGTTTTGTTGTAGAAACACATTTATTATTGACAAAACGGGCCCCACGTGTTATCATAGAATATTACCCCATTCTAACACGTGTGGTGAGATCATGAAATTACAAGTGTTTTAACATATGTTCCAATGTTGTTATGTTAAAGGTGTGAATAACACATGTTGAAACTATATTAACATATTTTTTCGTGAGGTCCATAACCTTATCATAACATTTTGTCCAAAAATCCGATTCTTGTGCAACATGATCGGCCCTCACATACTCACATATGTATAAAAGTGTGATTACAAGTACGTAGGTGTATATTCCTTTTAATAACATGTATATATACACAAATTATGGAGGTATGTTCGTGCATGTATATATATAATGTTAAAGTTCCAAAATGTCGAGTTATTGTTAATCTTTTGACACCACATACATATATACACCTCGGGTGTATGTGTACCATCACATATATCAATCATGATACAATGTGCATGGTGTATATGTATATATGCGTGTGTATGTGTAAGATGATATATCAAAACTAGACCGTTGTATGTTTTAATCTCTATATCCTAATGTTTTGATGGTTAATGGACGTGTACACCTTCGCTTACAAGGGTTATAATTTGGGTGAAGTAGTTAGGGCCGAAACTTAGTACAAATTTTAAGTGTTTTGGAGAGTTAATAGCCATACCTATTGATCTGAGAGTGGAGAGGAACCGATGATCTTGTAAGCTTTCCCCACGATCCTCGAAGGTGAGTCTTGATCGTTTGAAGTGTTTGGCCGAGTGATATATAGGTTGGGTTGTTCTTGGTGAGTGCCGAAGCCAAATAAAGAAAGAAAGAATGAGAGAGTTTAAGTGTAAATGGTTTGATGTGGTGTGTTGATGATTATTCCTTGCCTCCCTTATATACACGATCGGCTCATGGGTTGAGGGTAGATACATGTGAGTGTAGGTTATAAAGGGTAAGTCAACTCCTCTTGGTTTGTGTTGTGGGAAAAAGGTGATTCCTATGTTCATGTTTCAAAGTGAAAGATCACAATGTTTCCTTCCCCATGCATATTTTCGACCGATTGGTATAGGATCCACAATCATAGAAACCAATTCTACTTAGGAATGTGTTTATGAAAGGTGATAAGGGCCTACTTTAGTATAATAGTTTGGGACATGCATGACATCTACACATACATGTGGACTTTGTCTTATTAAGAATCATATGTTCATGTGTGTGTATTCGGCCGAAGGTCAAGAGGAGAAGAAAAAAGAGGATAGCTTTCTATTTGAGGTAGGCTGGCTTGTCTTGGATAGATGCCATGAGTTTTAGAAGCTTACTTGTTGGTGAAACTAAGGTGTAGAGTTTGCCATTGTCCTTATCCTTCATGCATGTGCCAAATCTTTGTCTTGTTCTTGTACCCAATCAAAATGTGTCAAGTGTTGGAGGTAGTGAGCCGATTTTGGGATATGGTATCATATATTGGAAAAGTTTACATACATGGGGAGTGGAAGAATGTTTGTGGTTTAGTGTTTTAGGTATAAGTTAGGCTAGTGTGTGTCATAGTAGGCATAGATCCATGTGCGTTAATTTGTCATGTGCACAAATGTATGTAAAGTGTGTGCGTGTGTGTCGTGTATATTGTTGTATGTATGCATGCTAGTAGTCTTGATCACACACACACAAATATATATGTGTTTCGTGTATATATATATATATATATATATATATATATATATATATAGGTTTATTGTGTGGATTTTTGTCTTGAGTAGGCGGACATATGTATATATTTATATATGGCCGAATATCTATATATGTATGTAGATGTATGTTATTGATAATCATTAGTTATCTATT
This sequence comes from Ambrosia x helenae, assembly GCA_030844895.1. NCBI lineage: Eukaryota > Viridiplantae > Streptophyta > Magnoliopsida > Asterales > Asteraceae > Ambrosia > Ambrosia x helenae. Next base: position 9,969 of record JAUTDX010001292.1, on the reverse strand, counting down.
ATATAGGAATGAATCTTGAGTGTTATAATATATATATATAAGGGGGGATCAAATGAAAAGAAACTTCTTGTGAGAACAAAAAGAATAAGTTACATAATGGTTTAACATTAAATAACTTAACTCTTCTTAAAATAATTATCATTTATATAATTAATTAGTCATTATTAACACTTTATCATAAACATTATCAAAATTTATTCTACACATATAAAAATTGATCCTACATATATCAAAATTATCATATGTTTATCCTACACATATCGAGCTTATCATACATTTAACCTACACATATAAAAATTCATCCTACATATATCTATTCATATCGAAATTATCCTACACTCTAAATAAGGTTTGTTTTGAAAGAATATATTTTAAAAATGAATTTTGAGTTTCATTCATTTAACTAGTTTAGTGGAGGTTACAAGAAAATAATAATTAATTTAACATTCAATACAATTATTAAATGAACGCTTTCTATTGGTTAGAATTTGTTCTTTTTCTTCTTACAAAATATTTTCTTCTCATTTGATCTCTCCACTATATATATATATATATATATATATATATATATATATATATATATATATATGCATAGTCGAGTATGACGATAACATATGTTGTCACAAAGATAGTATTATCATGTTATATATATATATATATATATATATATATATGCATAGTCGAGTATGACGATAACATATGTTGTCACAAAGATAGTATTATCATGTTACTAATACTATAGGTTAGTCATCTATAAGCATGTGTTGTTGGAGAGTTTTAACTCATGTTTACATAAGTTTGTATTTTGATTTAGATATATGAGATTGCTCCATAATTTTATGTCAAATATCCATAAAATGCCTTAGAAATTGTTCGGATTTTGAGTGGAATTGAAAATTTCCCCCCTTAGGTATTGTCATGTGTAATGTTGTTTTGTCCGTACGTAGTAATTAGATGTTCTGTTGCTCTCTGTTGAGCGCATATAATTGGCTTGATTGTTCAACGCCAATTTTGACGGATAAATCGGGTGTTGTATGCGTGAATGGATAATGTACTGAATTTCTGAAATTGTTCCAGCTTTGCCAGACTCGGGATGGTATAGTAAATGCTAAAAATGTCTAATATGCACATGAAATGACATAGTTAAGTAAGACGTGTACGGATCTTGACATGGATGGTTGACGGGTGTCACATGGCTACCTTGTCATCAATTAAAGCATAAAGTTCTGCCATTGATATGTTGACATAAACGTGTTGTTCACACATGATCCTAGCATTTACAACATAAAATCATGAGATCACGAAATCATCATAATATTATAAGTAAGCAAGGATTAAATTACATGGTCTCAACATCACAAACCGAGTAATAACATTTTGATAGAACAATCTGCATTCCGCACACATAATTCAAATCGAAACATCAAAACATTCAAATCTGATTGCCGGATGAGCACAACCGGCTCACTAGGTTATAGAGGAAAATTGAAAAGGTGTGATATCAATGGAGGGAAATCACACGCATCGTTGATTTCGGACAGTTAACAGACTCTGCTACAAGGGTGAGGGATTGGTTTCCAAAACATGGAAAGGTTTCCTCTAGATTAGGTAGCTTAAGATAGGGTTCAACAAGAAAGCAATACTCAATGGAAATGTTTCCAAAACATTTTTTTTTTTCAAAAACGTATCTTGACGTTTGTTTATGTTAACTGACTACATTATATTTATTCAACCGTGTAACATACGTGTTTGTTTAGCCTATGCAATACACTAGTTTTGAAAGATGCAACATTTTTATTATTTAATATTTAAAATTAAATTTATTTAAAAAATTTTAATCATTACTTTGGTATATTCATATTAGCATGGGTAAGGTTTATTTTATAATATTTTCAGCGTTAACTTTCGTTTCCATATCATCATCACGTTCTATTTCTCAACAATTTCATTAGGTTTGTCTAGCCTATGAAACTCTCTGGGTATAAACTAGTAAAAAAATATAAAAAAGAAACAGCGGGAGTTAAGGATTAACAGATAATATTGTGATGTAGTTAGAGATACAAATTTTGAATATGAAAAAAACATGGGAAATTTAGATAATATAAAATAATCAATATATAATTTGTGAATGGATATAATAAAGTCTTATATTTTGTTCAAAACAAATCTTAAACTTAAATATAACCGCCTTATCACAAATTTAGTCGAGTTCTGAAACAAATCTTAAACTTATATATTAAGTTTCACATGATAATAATTCCTTCTGTTCTCAAAACTCAAAAGTCTCTCCTTCTCTCTAAAACCCTACCACAAGAAACGTAAACGATTTAATCTGCTTGTTTATATACATTCTTTAGATTAGATACATTCTTCTTGTTACAACAGAGAGAGAAGACATGGAAGTTTTCATTGATCATTACATTGTTCTTGGATTACCCTCAGGAGAAGAAGGGTTCAAGATTTCGGAGAAAGAGATAACAAAAGCATACCGATTAAAAGCTTTGGAGTTGCATCCAGACAAGAGACGTGATGACCCTAATGCTGTAACTGAGTTTCAAAGGCTGCAGTCATCTTATGAAATCCTCAAGGATGAACACTCTAGGAGGGCTTTTGATGCTGATCTTGCGAGTCGTAAAGAAAAGATTGAGAGGAAGATGTCTGAGGATGAAGAAAGAGAGTACTGGAGAATGATGTCTAAACGTGAAGAAAGAAGGATTATGAAAATATTGCTTGATCATGAAAAAAGAGATCGTATTAGAATGATCGCTGCTATGAAAGAAAGAAAGCGTAAGAGAATGAGGTTTGATCTTGATGACAGAGCGCGCGCTAGGTTAATGAATAATTTGGTGGGGTAAGAGAATGTGATTATATAAATTCCAAGAAAAAAACTACAATGTTCTTGATATGGCTTACATTTTTATGACGTTTTATGTATGTTCCTTGGATCTTGTAGCAGGAACAGGACGTGTCATTTTTTTTGTGCTCAGATTGCTGTTAATTCAACATCATATTTTTGGTTTGCGTTGAGTTGAATCACACATATATAAAGATAATTTGTTGTTGCAACTGATAATACTAAGAGATAGAATGTGGGCTTTGAGGTCACGTAAAGGTAACATACACTGTTCAATATCAATTTAGAAAGAATAACTAAAGTACTTAAATACTCGTCTATTTATGTATTTGGCTGTTAACTTTGTTTGTCGAATGCAACATATATACATCGAAATCGGCCTAGAAATGTACACTGATGTTCTATTGGTTTTTTATATTTTTAATTTGATTTTACAAGGAATATGGGGAGTTTTCACTCTTTCTGTTGATATCTGATTGTTTTTTAGTTTCACAAGGAGCACTAGCTTGTAGTATTCTTATTACTTAAATGATTACGTTTAATTTACAACTTTTGTTTAATACATATGTAATTTTAGGTGATGAATCTGATTTGGTGTTGTCAAGAGATAGGATAGTCTTTCTTGATAACTTGAAGCAAATCGAGCACTCGAGGGTATGTTTGGCAAAACTAGCTGGTGGCTGGTAGCTAAAAGCTGGTAACTGCAAGCTGGTAGGTGGAGGCTCATAGCTAAAAATCTATTAGTAAATGACACAAATACCCATTCTATTTTAAAAATAAAATAAAAACTTTCTTTACAATCTTTACTAGCTTTTAAGAAAAAGCTCTACTAGCTACAAGCTTTTTCTCCAACCTAAAAGCTTTCCGCTCCTTCAACCAAACAAGACTTTTTATTAAGTAAGAGCTTTTTCTTAAAAGCTTGAAGCTCCTAAAAGCAACTTGCCAAACATACCCGAGTACTCGAGTAGTTTTGCTGAGACTAAAAGGTTAGTGAATCGATTTTATTCTTGTTATTCGTTGTATCAATAGGGTTGACCAATAATATACATATCTTGGATGCCTTATTTTTATCCTCATCGTTTGTATAAATTTAGTATAGCGGTTTTTTTTCATACCCAAACCAAACTTTCATTTATACTCAAAACAACCAGCAAGTTGTTGGCCATGCACATATATACACAATCAGTGACGAATCTTGACCCGAAACTTTGGGGAGTCGGAAGTCACTAATTCCGGGGGTCGAAACCTTATATACCAAAAAATTATATACGAATACTATATAATGGTAACTTCTGAGCGAAAATTCAAGGGGTCGGCCGCCCCCTCCCGCCCCTTAAAAGGATCGCACATGTATACAATACAACAAATAGAGAAAACCTACAAAATGCCCAAAAAGCATATCCTATCTCAATACCTTGTCATGGTACAGGGTAGACCGGCCCACACCACATGAATGCTAATAACCCGGTTCACCCCAATTTGAATAATAAGCGATAAAGATAAAAGTCGACTAATAAGTCAATCTCCTTATCGCAACAACCTATCGAGCCTTTTATGAAAGTAAGGGATAAGGCTTATATCCACCATTCTCGAAGAGTTTCGTATTTCGAATACAATTCTCGAAGGTTATCGCGAAGATGAACGAAAACTATAAAAGGGTCCAAGGTTAACCCTAAGATGTATTCAGACTCAATACTTTTCACCGTCAAAATACTTATTCTCTCGCCGGAGGGTGGTCACAGGGATACCCTTATTACTGTGGCGAGTCCTAACGGTGTTATGTTTTGATGTGCTCAGGTTCAACACGTTTTGGGGCAAGGACAACCAAGATGTTCCCTTCCTTACTAGAAGAATAGACCCCCGAGTACTTGTTTCTTCATTGGCGCCATCCGTGGGACCGATTACTGAGGAGAATATCTTTGGTTCCTTTTCTTGTTCTGAATGGAAACGAATCAAAGTACTATCCAGACAACAACACCAACGAATGTCATCCAAGATCCACTTCACCCGACCAATGCGGTGGACGGATCTTTCTCGATAGATTCTGAGGAGGAAGTGAGCGATCATGCACCAGGTTTTACACCGTACACTCGACCGCTAGCCCTACCGGTGACCTTGTACCCGCACAACCTAGGGGAACACCTGCCACCCCATATTTCACTCGGTCGAGTCCAATCCTGACCTATACCTATACCAGACCTATTGTTAGTACTACAACACCATCAGCAAGAAGCCAACCTCCGTCATCGTCCATGCCATGGGTAGCGGCTACTGCCAGGCTACTGCTGTTTTCTGCCACCTTTACGGAAGCCACGATATCCTCACCCCGGGCCACGTTGGTATCACCAACCATGGCTCCGTTCACCCCGACTACGTCTGGTAATCAGCCTTACATGCCATATTACCCCATACAACCATATGGGTACATGTATCCACCCCCCGCGGGAGGTGCGTATACATACTCGTATCCATATGCATACCCGCCTTTGTGACAGTCTTTTCCCGGATGCCCAATGGAGGGTAAAATGCCACTACAATCTTCGGGAGCACGGCCGAATGAAGTGCGGACCCGGCTCACTTATGAGAGTACTCCGACGATAAATCGTCTAGTAGCTCTTGTCCCTCAAGAACAACAACAAGGAGCTCCCCAGGCGCGCAGTAATAGTCATCCAGAAAACCCATGAGAGGAAGACCTTACCAGGCCCTACAGGCCCTCGGCGATGGCAACATACTCGAAGTTCATGACTCGATTAGCTAACACTCCTCTGCCCCGAAACCTAAAATTACCATCTACAGTGGGAAAATATGATGGTACAGGGGATCTGGATGACCACCTCAGCATCTTCGAATCGGTTGGTACCTCTAAGGATAGGCCACTGCCTGCATGGTGCCACATGTTTATGCAAACATTAGTCGGAGTAGCCCGTGTATGGTAGGACAGTTTACCTCCAGGGTCAATTGCAAATTGGAACGAAATCGTGAAGGGATTTTCCCAACAGTTCAGCCAACAACGAAGACACACCAAGTAAAGGGACGAAGTCATGCACATTCGTCAAAGAGACAATGAATCCATGGAAAACCTCATCATCCATTTTAACAAGGAAAGGCTTCAAATCCCAAGTCTTACTGAAGAGCTGGCGTGCACAGCCTTCACTATGGGTGTAAACGATGATGGTCTGCTCTGAAAGCTCCATGAGCCTCAGGGGTATCCGCAGACCATGGATGAAATGATGACCATTGTTAAATCATATGTAAATCAGGAAAGGTCGATAGACATGAACCATGCAGTCAGGAAGAAGCAGGAGGCCGCTAAGGCAACTGAACACCATGATTATCAGAGTTCTAAGAACAAAGGGAGGTCGAACTCATCAAATCAACCACATTCATGGGATGATTGTAGGGAGTCACACCAAAGGTCTGGCAAACCACTGGATTCATACTCCAGCAGAAGTGAGAGCTTAACGAAACCAATGTCAGACTACCGGGAATTGACCAAGCCCCTCTCCCAGATACTGGAAACGGAGAATCTGAAGTTGAACGCACCCCGACCGGTCAAAGACTCCCCTTCCAAGGATAACTCCAAGTATTGTGAATATCACAAAGGCAATGGGCACGACACGAATGACTGTTTCCAGTTGAAGAGGCAGATAGAGTATTTTGTAAAAATAGGCAAGCTGGCACATTTGGTGAAGGACGTAAAGTCGGGCCCATCCTCCGTTGGTTATGATAAAGCGTTGGGAAAAAGGCCCCGGGAGATGAATATGGTGCGAGCCGACACGACATTTGGGTTCAAGAGGCGCTTCGAGCATTTCGAACCATATATGGAGGCCGTAATGACAGTTATAATCAGGGTCACGTTGTCACCCGCTATTAAAGGACACCTCGAGAACTTAGTAAAGAAGAATCTGGATGTCTTTGCTTTCACGCATGTTGATATGACAGGGATATCTAGGTGAAAAGCAGAGCACATGCTCTCCACCTACCCGGGAGTGAAGTCCATTATGCAAAAAAGGCGCAGCATGGCCCCAAATCGTCGGGCGGCTGTCATGCAAGAGGTGAAGAAATTAGAAGAGTCCGGGATCCTCCGGAAGACGAAGTATCATATGTGGGTCGCCAACCCCGTCATGGTCTGAAAGCATGATGGATCCTAGCGCATGTGCGTCGATTACAACGATCTTAACAAGGCTTGCCCGAAAGACGCGTACCCGCTACCAGAAATCGACCTTAAAGTCGACTCCTTGGCACCACACAGGTTTAAGTGTTTCCCGGATGCGTATAAAGGATATCATCTGATCCAGATGGCTCGAGAAGACGAGGACAAAACCGCATTCCATACAGACGATGGCATATATTGCTACACCAAGATGCCCTCCGGGTTTAGAAAACACAGGCGCTACATATCAGAGTCTTATGGACCAGGCATTCGAAGGGCATATTGGAAGAAACTTAGAGGTCTATGTGGATGAACTAGTAATAAAACGTCAAACAGAGGAGCAAACTTTGATGAGCATTGAAGAGGCATTCAAAATGCTACGAGAATACAACATCAAGCTAAACCCGAGTAAGTGTTCATTTGGGGTAGAAGAAGGAAAGTTTCTTGGTGTGGTCATTTCAAGGGATAGATTCTGGGTTAACCAAGAAAAGCTAATGGCTATAACCAGCATGCCCTCGCCAAAAACGTTAAAAGAGGCACAAACGCTGAATGTTTGATGACGGTTGGCAGCCATTATCCGATTTTTGGCAAGACACGCGGGACGATCCTTTCCGTTTATCTCAACCCTCAAGGATTGCCTTAACAAGAACAAATTTAGATGTTAATGTGGATGACCTGGAGACCATCTCAATTTGTTCTTGTTAAGTTAATCCTTGAGGGTTGAGATGAACGGAAGGTATCGTTCCGCTTGTCTTGCCAAAAATCGGTTAATGGCTGCCAACCGTCCATTGAGCAACTGTGCCTCTTTTAACGTTTTTGGTAAGGGCATGTTGGTTATGGTCGTTACCTTTTCTGGGTTAACCTGGAATCCGTCCCTTGAAACGACCACACCAAGAAACTTTCCTTTTTCTACCCCAAATGAACACTTGCCTGGGTTTAGCTTGATGTTTTACTCTTGGAGCATTTTGAATGTCTCTTCAATGTCTGTCAAAATTTGCTCCTCTGTCTGACTTTTTATTACCAAGTCATCCACATAGACCTCTAAGTTTCTTCCAATCTGCCCTTCGAATTCCCGGTCCATAAGCCTCTTGTATGTGGCGCCCGCATTTTTTAACCCGAAGGGCATCTTGGTGTTGCAATATATGCCATCGTCTGTATGGAACGTGATTTATCATCGTCTTCTCGAGCCATCTGGATCTGATGATATCCTTTATACGCATCTAGGAAACACTTAAACCTGTATGGTGCCAAGGAGTCGACTTTAAGGTCGATTTTTGGTAGCGGGTACGCGTCTTTGGTTCAAGCCTTGTTAAGATCCTTGTAATCGACGGACATGCGCAACGATCCATCATGCTTTTGGACCATGGCGGGGTTAGCGACCCACATATGATACTTCGTCTTCCACAGGATCCGGCCTCTTCTAATTTCTTCACCTCTTGCACCACAGCCGCCCGACGATCTGGGCCATGCTGCGCCTTTTTTGCGTAATAGGCTTCACTCCCGGGTAGTTGGCGAGCCTGTGCTCTGCTTTTTCACCTAGATTTCCCTGTCATATTAGCATGCGTGAAAGAAAAGACATCCAGATTCTTCTATAATAAGTTCTTGAGGTGTTCCTAAATAGCATGTGACAACGTGTCCCAAATTATGATTGTCTGGTCAGGGTACTGGGCAGTCAACACCCACCTTTCTGGGCCTCAAAGTCATGTTGGCGCTTGGGAGGTGGGAACATAATGAACCCTCGGGATGTGGATACCAGAGCATCAATGCGGCCCAGTGTATATCGGGCCTATGATAACGTTGTACTGGGAGTTAGCCGATATGACCAAAAAGGTTACTAGTATTGTGCGCTCCCATCTTCCGTCCCTAACAGTGACCAGGAACATCCGTTGGCTGAGAGGTTCGTCGCTTTCCCTGGTGAATCCTCTAACAGGGCCTCTTGCAAGTGCTAGCATTTGTTGATCTTAAACACGGCTCGTAGATTATGTCTTCTGAGCTTCCCTTGTCAACGAGTATTTTCTTCATACTGTAGTCCCCCACTGCAGCGGATATAACTAGCGCTTCCATACTCAGAACCTTATAATTCAGGGGGACTATCATTACGGCCTCCATCCATGGTTCGAAACGCTCAAAGCACCTCTTGATCCGAATGTCGTGTCGGCTCGCACCATATTCATCTCTCAGGGCCTTTTTCCCGCCGCATTATCAGCACCAGCGGAGGATGGGCCCTGCTTTACGTCCTTCACTAAATGTGCCAGCTTTCCTGTTTTTACAAAATACTCTATCTACCTCTTCAACTGGAAACAGTCGTTCGTGTCATGCCCATTGCCTTTGTGATAGTCACAATACTTGGACTTATCCTTGTGTGGGTACGAGGTCTCTGGTAGGCCTAGCGGCCAAGTGTACCGGTGTAAAACCTGGTGCATGATTGCTCACTTCCTCCTCAGAAACTATCGAGAAAGCTCTGTCACCTCATTGGTTGGGGGAAGTGGATCTTGGATGACATTCGTTGGTGTTGTTGTCTGGGCGGTACTTTGATTCGTCGCCATTCGGAACAAGAAAAGGAACCAAAGATCTTCTCCTCAGTAATCCGTCCCACGGATGGCGCCAATGAAGAAACAAGTACCTGGAGGTCTATTCTTCTAGTAAAGGAAGGGAATATCTTAGTTGTCCTTGGCCCAAAACGTGTTGAACCTGAGCATTGCAAAATAGAACACCATTAGGTAGGGCTGCAAACGAACTGAAATTTCAGCGAACAGTTCATGAACCGTTCGGCGGGAAGCTCGTTTGTGTTTGTTCTTTTGATAAAATGAACGAGCACTAACAAAAAAATTCGTTTGTTTAGTTAAACGAATGAACATGAACAATGGCTGCGTTCGTTCGTTTATGTTCGTGAACTTTCGGTAACGTGTTCGTTTGTGTTCATTTATGTTCGTTTGTTTAATAGGGGTTTTAATTTTTATAA